>VDFB02378935.1:0-89417 GCA_007258455.2 Sequoia sempervirens | reverse complement strand
GCCGGAGTCCCCGAGAAGCACTAAACAAATCTGAAGGTTCCCCATTAATGAGAACTGAGAATGAGGCAGAGGTCACACAACTAAGAACCCGGTTCACCCATTCCACAGCAAAGCCAAAAGCCAAGAGATTTTTCTGTAAGAACTCCCAGCTCACCCGATCATAAGCTTTAGACATGTCAAGTTTAATAAACATAGCCTTCTCCTTAGAGTTAGCCATAGAATGAATAGCTTCCATGGCTATCACAACACCATCCAAAATTTGTCTCCCTTCAACAAAACCACCCTGCTCAGCCGAGATTAAAGAACCAAGGAGTGGTTTGAGTCTCTCAGCAATCAATTTGGTGATGATCTTGTAAACAACATTACATAATGCAATAGGCCTGAATTGAGCTAACCGGTTAGCTCCTTCCAACTTAGGTATGAGAGCCAAGAAGGTAGAATTCATAGACTTGAGCATCTGTTTGTTCCTAAGTGATTCCTGAACCACCTCAAGGAGATCAAACTTTATAATTTCCCAGAACTCTTGAAAAAACTCAATCGGAAACCCATATGGACCAGGGGCCTTACCCTTTTTCATATTAAAAACCACTTTCTCCAACTCAGGTAACAAGATAGGACATAAGAGAGCCCCATTCATCTTAGTAGAGACTAGGTGGGGAATACAATCCATGATGGCCTACTCCTTAGCCCAAGCAGCAAGATTCTCCCTAGTAAAGAGGTTTGAAAAATAATGGACTACCTCCCTGGAAATATCAGCATAGGATGAGAGTTGAGCCCTATCCTGCAAAATAAGAGAGGAGATAGAATTTCCATGTCTTCGAGCCTTAACTGAATTATGAAAGAATGTCGTGTTCCTATCCCCCTCCTGAAGCCAATCAATACAAGATTTTTGCTTCCAGAAGATCTCTTCCCAGAGTTCCCACTCTTCTAAACCCTTCAGAGCCAAGGACTCAGCCAAACTAAGGGTAGAGGTCAACCCCTAATCCTGAATCTGACAAGTGATAGAATCCAATTTGGACTGGGCATCCAACTTCTGAGCTTGAAGGTTCCCAAAATGTTGTTTATTCCACCTCTTGAGCCTGAAATTCACATGTTGGAGCCTCTTACTAAAAGTAAACATGGCTGTCCCATGGGAAGGCATCCCCTCATGCAACCAATCCCACATAAGATCATACAGCGACTGATCTCTTAACCACATCAACTGAAATTTGAAAGAGGGATTCTTGGTGACACCATAAACGGTGACTGAGAGCTTGATAGGCCAGTGATCCGAGCCCCTCCAATCAAGAATTTCTGAACTGGTAACCAACCTACTATTCAACCAATAGCAGGAGACAAGAAATCTATCAAGCTCAGAGATAGCCTCAACACCACATCTCCTATTATTCCATGTAAAGACACCATTGGTTGGCTTCACATCAATGAGGTTCAAGGAACCAATCATATCCCTAAGTAAATTTGCAGAAGGGTCCAGCCTGGCTAACCCACCCCGTTTTTCATCCAAGCAAGTCACAGCATTAAAATCACCAGCCATAATCCATGGAAGAAATGGGTCCAAGGCACAGATGAATTGAATGTGAGCCCAAAGATTTGACTTACCTGATAGATCAGTTGGAGCATAAATATTGGATAAAAGACATCTCTCTCCAGTCGCAAAGCAAGAGGCAACCAGAGAAATGGAAGACCGGCTAGACATCCACCATAAGGGGGAAACTTTCCTCGGGTTCTAGAAGCAAGCCACCCCCCTGCATTATTCAGAGCACCCACCCCCTGCCAATTTCCTTGGGGCTAGATACGCAAAGCACAATTCACCAAACCATCAACAATAAGCTTGGTTTCCTAAATGAAAACCACATTAGGTGACTGCAATTCAATTCATCTGCGAAAAAACCTTTTGTCTAGGGATGCTGTTCAACCCCCTTACATTCCATGATAAAACAATCATTTATGAGGGTGGGAGAAATGGGAATCAATGGGTTTCACAGACCTAGACTCGACCAAAGTATCACCCATAATCTTAACCTTCTCTTGATCAGTCTTCCTTCCACTCTTTGACGGTTTATCAAGAGGCCCCTTCTTAAAGGATTTCTGATGTAAACCTAAAACCAGAGGAGCTTTGTTACCCTTTACAGAATCTGAGGCCCCCTTAGGAGTAGGGGGATCATGGGCCACAACTATCGGGCCCTTCAGAATCTGTGGCCCCTGGAGAACCCTGAAATCTTAAGCTTGAGAAGGCAGATCCATAGCCATCTGATCTACTTGGTGGACCTCTGGAGATAAAATCTAATCCTCTTTCCGTGCATTCTCATCCGGAACTTCATGCAACCCCTTAGCCCCAGAAGAGAGTTCAGCGGGAATACCTTCCTCCTGGACCAGATCATCAAGAATATCAAACTTGTTAAAAGTACCTTCATTCTGTCTATCTAGCCAAGTTCACTTCTTGCCCTTGCCTCTGTTACGGGACTTAACTGGAATAAAACCCTCATTATCCATAGATTCATTAGACATCAGATCCTTTCCCTTGTCCCCTCTAGGAGGCCCAGAGGCAGCCAAGGGGGGGATTTAAATCTAGGGCATTTGCGGTGTAAATGACCATATTCATGATAAATTCTGCATCTAAAAGGTAGGGTCTCATAATCTAGTTGTTGGATCTAAGAGGAGGAACCCAAGCGAATTTCCATAGAGTCTGGTAACGGATTATTCAAATCAACTTCAACGCAAATGCAAGCAAACAAAATTACCTTACGATCTTGAGTTTGTGAGGCAAATCCCACAGGTAGTCCAAGAAGAAGAGAGATCGAGTGGAGAATATCCTCCCTCCAAAATTCCAATGGAAGCCTCGGCAAACAGACCCACACAGGAACTCGCGAGGGGATCTCTTTAGCGGAGTTGAAGCCCACATGCCAAGGCTTGATGAATAACCCAACCTGGTTAAAGAAATAAGGGCCACCTTCAAAAGCCCTATTCCTATCCGACATGCTTGAAAAGATAACCATAAAGTAGTTATTAGCTGCCAAAATAATCTCCATGTCACCTTCAGGGTTCCAAACCCGACGTGCCCAGGAATCCAACACGAGAAGAGATAGCCGAAGGCCCAAAAATTTGCAAATTAGTGTATGATTACACCAATAATCAACATCATCTGAAACTTGCTCAGGTTGAATGACCAAAACTGGACGATCCTCGGATCTCTCCAGACATCCATTTACTTTTTAAATTCGTAACCTCCCTTTTGAAGAAGAAACCCCATCCCCAAATTGGGGTTTACCCAGCTGATCCGTAACACCAGCATGCAACGAAGAAGATGGCTCCACCGTCTCCAAACCCCCCTGAGAAGCCTGAGATAGAGCAAAACCCTGATTCTCCATGGACCAAAAAGCATGATCCACACCAAAAAGAGAGAGAGAGAGAGAGAGGCGAGACAAGAGGCCCACAGCCTCAGATCTGAACACCCCACCCATAAGAAAAACGCAAAGCAGAAAACAGGAATCAGAGACCATCAATGAGCAAGACAAAGGTCACACCCCCAGCTGACCTGCGCACCCTGAAAACCAGCAAAGACCCCCCCCGAGCACGCACCACAGCCGCCGAGCCCACGCAGTGCAGAGTAGGAAAAAGCTAGGGCACGCGGGCCCTAGCTCGCACGTAGCCGCTGCACAACGCCATCTCCAGTCTTAGCTTTGACTTAAATAGAACAATAATATAAAGTAGATTTACTTTTTCATTTAATTTAGTTCATTTACAGGTATCATTATAAACACCACAAAAATAAAAAACAAAGAAGATATAAGCTCTTGGTAACATGATGAGGCACTGACAAATTCAAGAAAATAAAATAAGTCAACTAGCTCAATGATCAAATAAACAAAAAAGGTCAAATAACCCACCAAAGTTACACTTCTTTTGATATCCGTTTTTCTTAGAATTTTATGCTTGATGTGTATAATAATAAAATATTGGATTATGATGGTGTTGAATGACATCAAAGATAACTTACAAATCATAGAGGCACCCATTAAAGACTAATCTCATGAGAAAGAAAATATCCTAAGGGAGATCCAATAAATTAATGAGAAAATATAGGTGACGGAAGAGTAAATTGTGCAAGGTAACCCATGATTTTAGAAGATTTGATAGAGCTATAAGAATGAAGTCTAAAACCCATTTACGTCTTTATGGAAAATTATTTATATAATTAGAGCTAGTGATCCTGTTGAAAATTTATGAATAATAACCATAATACCACTTCAATGTTTCACCCAAAAAAAATCCACCTCAATGAATAAACACCTTAGTTTCTCAAAGCTTTTTCCTTGAGAAATGGACAAACTTCTCATTGTGATTCCTACTCAACAAAATCATTCCATTTCCAAATATGACAATATTATTTCATACAAAGAGAGTAATCAATCAAACTCTCCATTGTTTGTTATATTTTCTTAGAACAATAATTTTATTGAAAACTTTATAGTAAGTGTGTAATTTTTTTTGGTATTGGGTTTAATTCATTCACTTCAAGCTTACATATATTCAAGTCAATAGGAATTTTTTGAACCCAATGTGGAAAAAAAATCCTTTTTTGACAAGATCTCGAGTTTTATCTTTCTTTCTCCATTCCATTCTTTTTTTATTTCAACGTCTTCTCATCATCCCATTCAATTTTTGGTACTAAAGTTACCCTCAAATATTCTAGGATAGATAGTACCACAAGGATAGGGTCCCTTAAACAAGGCTAGTCCTCCCTCATTTGGTCAATACATCCCCATCAACCCTATGGTACCTATTTTTAATGGGTATAATTTTTGAGGGCATTGACACTAATGGTGGATGACTATAGCGTAACATAAAATAATCAGATAGCTCATAAATTTATAACGTTTGATAACTTTTCATTGGGAGAATATTAATATCCTATCATTAAACCAAGCATGGGTACATGATAAGATCTCACAATTTCCTAGCATGGTTAGAAATCCAAAGGCAAGGACACAATTTTGTTGAGGAAAATATAAATTAAAAATGAGGTCAATTATGTCAAGAAATATCTTAAAGAGGCTTAAGCATCTTATGAATCACTTGACACATTTTTTTAGAATGACCAAGCCTCTATCTAGAGAGAAAGATTGAAAAAATGTATAAAAAAAACAACAAATGGGGCTAGTCAAACCCTACACTTTGAAAAATCTTCCTTATGCTAGAGAAATATGAAATACATGAGAAGACACTCTCGAGGCTAGATATTCTGAATGAATAGTGCATAATACAACGTAAGATAATGAAATGTGAAGGATTTAGATGTGCTAGCATTAATAATTTCTTTTGGAAAAAATGAATAAATTTAAAGAGAAACTTAGCTTCCCCATATGTAATTTATGCATTGTAAGAAATGAAGATTTTGTGCCTCCCCTGCCATATGTTGAGCTTAAGCCAATTAAGTGAGACACCTACAAATAAAAATCTACACCAAACAATCCCTCTTGGTTTCTAAAATAGAAACACAACATTTCCTTAATATTTAGTATTTTCTAGATACCAACTATAGAGTAGGGGGATTCATCACCCCTAGGGCTGTAGGTGATGGGAGAGCCTCAAGGAAAATTTTTCCCTAAACTACCTTAGATTGACTAGTAGGTAAATAAGGAAGAGAATAGATAGGTTACAAAGGAAGGGTAAGCAAAACTCTATTTTTTTTGCTAAATGATAGATATTTCTAGAACCAGGTGAGTCGACCACAAAGGTTTTAGACCGTTGACCAGATAGCTCATTGTTTGAGGATGGTAGCATAAGAATCAGATTCTATCATGTTGTTTTGGTGTCCCAGTGATGCATTGATGTTCTATGCAGACAAAGGTCTGATAAATAGTTAGAAAGCATAGAGAGCCTACTTACTACTTGACTATTAAGTTTTTACTATTTAATAGAGAAAATGCAAGAAGCATAAATTACAATAAGAAGAATACTGAAAGGCTTTTATAGTGTGAAAATGATAAAGAGTAGGAAAAGGTACCATTTCACTTGCGATTCAGTCTTCCAATTGGCTTCAAGTGAATGAACAATTTGTACCTACACACAGAAGAATAGGAAAAATTTTAGGTTGTATTTTGAGGTTTTCCATTGTCTGACCCCTATTTTGGTGTTCCCACCTCGATGGATAACTAGATACACAATGATATAGAGAAATAAATAAAGAGGAAAAATGAAAAATAAACTATCAAATAGAGTGCAAAACCAACTTGAATGCTAATCTATAAGAACAATGATGCAAGTACATAAAAAGAGAAATTTATCACCTTCCCTTCTGCTAACACTCAAGGTTGAGAGAGGAAGATGATGAGAGATGACACCATGGAAAGATAATGGAGCTTCATGGGCCTACACAATAGTAGTGTTGTAGCAAAATCATGTTGTAGAAGCCAAGTAGAGAGCTTGTAGTAGCAAGAAGAAGGAGAGAAAAGTAAAGAAGAGAGTTAGAGAATGATAATTAGCATGAGATATCAAGAGAGTCAATAGCCATCATAAAATAATGAGTTTGAATGGATAAAATGGAGGCAAGGAGTAATTTTTCATCGGTCAAGGGTCGATAGAAGATGTTACATTCGTAGCCAACCAGAAACGTAATGCTCTTGTAGATTCTAGGGGTAGGGATCCTATTAGGATGGTAGCGTGATGCATGTACATCTGTGGAGCATGTTCATCCCTGATAAAAAATCCTCCACCAATGCAAAAAGACAAGGCTACTTGGAAGGAATGAAATGATGGTGGTGGGCTTTGCATTAGCAAACTTATAATTTCTAAAGTGAGGGTAAATAAATGGGAAATTTCCCTAGGGTGCAAATTTATGCCATTACATTTTTCCCCCACTTTAGCGAGCATACATGTTAGTGCGGATGCGAGCTAAAGTAGAACGAGCTTGAAGAGAATATACCAATGTCATCGAGGAAGAAGATCTTCAATTTGGCACACCTATACATGAGATAGGGGGCTCCATGGGTTCTCGGTCTTGCAAAGATAGTGATCTCACCAAAAACATGTTAGGTTGCATGAAAAACATGTTAGATAAAAAATCATAAGATACACATTAATAAGACACACAAGCCAACATGATAAGACATATCCTGATCAAATAGACACAAGACAAACATTGATTAGATAAGCTTGTGGATGTTGTGAACTTTGTTGCAGGACAACCACATAAAAGATGGGTATATTTAGGTAGCCCCAAAGCTAGACATGAGGATATATGATTTCTAACACCAAGACACAATGACATCAAATATCAGATAAAATATACACAATGTAAAATACCAAAGAATTCTTTTGAGAAGGAAGCTTTCAAAGGGGGTTACTTAGCATGAAATCCTTTAAGACACCAAGGGGTCAATTCAAAGGAACACTCCAATTGAAAGAAAAAAATTTCTGCTGGTGATTCCGTCATCAAGGAATCCTTTTGAGAGATCTTTTGTTAAGGAATCCAATGGAAAGAATGCTCCTTTTTCAAAGGAAAGTTTCTAGACTCTTTCATTTTGGAAAAAAATACTCCTTTTTCAAATGAATATTTTCAAACTCTTTCACCACATAATCATTTTTGAAAGGAAGTTTCATCAAGGGGTCCCCATTGAGAGAATGCATTGGTTTGGAAAATAAAATTTTTCAATAAGGGAGTCTTTCACCAGTGAATTTTCCTTATTAAAAATTAGAAGAGCGTGATAGCCCCCCTTAGGATCTGGTGTGTGCTATGCAAAGGAGCACATGGCATTCTAAGGAGAGAAAGGGGAGGCAAATATGTTGTGGCACACCACAACATATCATAAGATATATCCATGGTATGTTGTCACACATGTGAGGCACAACACATGAGAACCACTACATCATGAAGCAAACAAACAAAGACAAAGAAATCAAGAGACAAGGGGATCTGAGAATTCAGAGTCAGAACTGTCCATAGATATAAATAGATAGATATAATATAATATACATATGAACTATCATCAATCCCAAAAGTTCTAAGAATGTGAAGAAGGGCACATGAAGACAAAATGAAAAATAAAAATTGGGTCAACATAGAAGAAGGCCTAAATTCCCCCAACTCTTTGCATCATCCCTAAATATTGAAAATAAAATATCACAACACATAAAAGAATGATGATACACATAGAAGTACATGAAATATTTTTCAAGCCTATATCTAAGCACCTACAAGGGTAGCGAGGGTCCTCCAAGTAGGATCACAAACATAAAAAGACAAGCACGGGGGAACACAAACACAAAAAAAAATCTACATTACAAACAAAGAGGTACCACCCTATTCCTCATCGACCAACAAGTCATCCTACTGCCAATCTAGATCATTGTAAGGGGAGGGTGGAAAAGACTGCGAGGGAGAGATAGCAAGGGTGGTACCCTTATAATTTCCTACAATAAGGGTCAAGGAAGAATTTCCCTCAAGGTCTTCTCCACTTAGCTCTTGTGAAGCAAAATTCATTGATCTTGTAAAGATTGAGGACAGAGCCAAGATGTCCTCCACTAAATTAAACATGCATTTTTTAGGGGATGGGCGAGGCACCCGAGAGCCATTGCTAGCCTTAGAAAGAGGGGCGGTGACTAACTCTAGAGAATATGGGGCCACCTCTGTCATGAGGATAGTGCAAATCAAGATAGAACCAACTTCTAAAAAAGGTGAACCTTTCTTTTGACCTCCACTTGCAGTAAGGTCATCCTCTAGTTTGTGCTTCAATGAAGGATGTTGAATCCCCCTAGAGGAAGTAGAAGAAGAGGAGTAAGAGGAAAAATCTACAATAGACACTACCATTGTACTCAACATTTCTATGAGTTGAGAGAAGGAGGGATGTTTTGGAGGGACATCAAGAGAGGGGGCTCCATAGAGGGAGTGAAGAAAACTTGCACCCTTTTGGGGTGAACATCATCAAGACTTGTCAAGGGAGCCAAGAGAAGAACATAGGTGATGGGAACAGAGGAAAAAATAGTAGGAGAAGGTGAAATAGTGGAAGAGGATACCAAAATAGGGGAAACTGGCTCCCCCTTTGTCTTCTACAAGATGATGTGTTTGGCGGCCAAATCCTTTTTCCTATTCTTGCACTCATGTGAAAGTCAGTTACATCAGCTATAGGCATTGGAAGACATGGTCTGAGAGGAGACTAGAGGCTATTGCTCAACTAAAGGAGTATCCTTCACAATCATGGCTTATGGAAGGGTAATCTTCTGGGAAGGAGCAAGAGGTGGAAGCACATATGTAAAAACAACCACAGGAGGAGAAATAAACACATACATCTCGACGATGAGCCTCTTCATATTCATTGAATTAGTGGTAGGGAGAGGAATAGTAGCTTTCCACGGAGGTCGAGATATAGGAGAAGTCCCATGATAACTCTTCCCCTTTCCATAGACAATGGGTCAAGGAACAATTGGTAGAACAAGAAGCTCAAAAACTTGACACTTCACTTTTTTCCATGCAAGGACCATCACACTTCCCATGTGAGATATGGGAGAGAGAGTCAAAGATGCTGTAGTAGGATGATAATTAGAAGTAGGAGTAGATGACATAGAAGTAGAAGGCCCTTGAGTGCAAGAAAGCTTCCTCTTTCCCTTTAGCAAAGGTAAAAGAGGCAGCTTGCTACTGTGCTATCATAGAGGCTTTTACTAAGACAACATAAGGAGATGTTGGATAGCTAACCTTCAACACTGAGACCCTAGAATTATATTTAACATAATCCTTACATAAAAATCTCCCTAGGAGGGAGAGGTATGATCAAGGCAAGCCATAAGTGACCTAGTGAGAAGCCCCCATGTGACACTAGTGGTTTACAACTACTGTCATGCACTACATGCATATTGCCTTTATGAGGGAACTTTAAAAACTTGTGGATCATAGAGGCAACACCATTCATGGAGTCTAGCCATGAAATTCTTAGCCTTACTTTGAATAGGTTAGGCTCTAGGATCATGACAAATGGGACATCAACAAATTTGTGTCCAACAGAAACTGACAAAGAAATATAACCCATAGGGGTGCAATAGAGAGTCCATCATGGGTACGAAGAGTGGTCTGTGACTCTTCGTATCTCTCCTTGTGTAAGCTATTTATAAATATAGTTTCCTTCATTATCACATTAACCTGACTCATTAGATCAACTAAGATACCACTTACAGTGTTTCTATTGATCTAGGAAGGAATGTATAGTGGGGAAGGCTCCTTATTAAGAGGAATATCATGGGAGGTGAAAGTTATATCAAGTATCACACTTGCATATATTAAAAAAGAGGTATAAATTTGAATGAGACCATGTTCATGTATTTTGATGGAACTACCTCAGAAGATGGAGAAGATGGAGTTACCAAATTTTCTAAGTGAGAAGGAAATGAATTAGTGTAAATTTGCAACTTACTATTAGCCTTAGCCACAAATTTATTAGAATTTTGTTTCTTCCCATTGAGATAGATAGTCCCATTGTCAGTGTGATCTTGGATCTCATGACACAGGTGTACACATTGTTTAGTGTCATGTCTATATACTTGATGAAATTGACAAAATTGCCTCAAGTTATACCACTTAGCATATGAATCAGAAAGAGGTCGGGATTCTGGCAATGTTGGAAATTTATCTTTTAATAACTTCTTCAAAATAATAGCATAAGATTTGATAGCTTTGTCTATTATATATTGCATCCTAAAATTTTATCTTTAGGTGTAGAGACAATGTTCACAATAGCTTTGGTCTTGCTAGAAATTGGTCAACACTACAAACTGGTTATCAAAATGAGAGCGTGGGGATGAAACCTCAAACTATGCTACCATCTATTGGTACTCATAGGTGTGCAAAAGAAGGATATTTCATTAAGGAAAATTTTTCTTGCCATGATTTCTGTAAGTTTCCAATGAAAACCTTTTGAACTTCTGAATCTGGTAATGGATAAGAGATATGAGAGAACAATGCTTGATAGCAAACGATAAAATTAGTCACCTTTTCCAAGCCCCCTTGCTTGCATCAGAAAAGATCTGTAAAGGTCATATTTGGTTTGATGCTAGCCTATAACTACTTAGGGAACTGCTTTACTAATTGATCAAATGAAAAGATAGAGTTATTCGATAAGGAATCTAGTACCATTCAAGGGTAGTCCTTAAGGGATCTCAAAAAGAGCTTAGCCATTAGAGCATCGTGATGGAAGAAATTAGTGCACATAAAATTAAATGCCAAAACATGCATCTAAGGAAATCCATGACCACCATAGTTTTTAAATTTTGGAATCTCCATCCCTTGAGGGATTGGAGTGTTTAAAGTATAAATATATAGAGGACCATGATAGAAGAAAGGTTGAAATATAGGTTGAGAAGTAGCACTGGAAAGGATCACTAACTGGTTTTTCATCTGACCCATATTCTGCTACAAGGTGTTTAAGATAAGGTCAAAGGATGTAACATGACCAATGGAACCTCCACCAAAACCACTAGAGCCACTGAACCACCAACCCTCATTCCAATAGAGACCCCACCATTGGGACCAGTATGGAATCCATGATTATCACCATGATCATTAGTGATGGAAGAGCTAAAACCCAAGGGTACCTTGTTTACTTTAAAGGTGGGAGTCGATTGAAAACCATAGGTGGTGTCAATGAAAGGGCTAGTCTCAACCATACATACCGATACCTTAGGCATCATTACTTCTATCTGTCTCTTAGTGGTCTCAGAGCCAAGGTCTTGGGAAACACCCAAGTTAGAGTTGTAGGCTGGGACATGAGTATCTACTATGTCCGCAATACTTCAAAAAAATTATGTGTACCTATACGGTCTTTATCCAACATAGTTCTGAATTTGTTAACAACCTTAGTTTCCTTGTCCAAAGTTCTCTCTTTCTCCAAGTATTTCTCAAACTCCCTAAGTCTCCTATCTAGGGAAATATGTTTCCTTGAGGGGATCTCAATAGATTCCTCTTCCTCCATGGATGAAGTGGAAGGAGAATTAGGAGGTGTAGGAATATAAGGAGCTTCCCAAAAAGGGCTGGAGAAACTTGTATTTGTTCCTAGAATTAACTCCTGAAAGGTAGGACTGTTAGTGGGATTCTTAGAATTTGTAGACACTTATAATCATCTTGATCGATATTGCACATCTGAATTTGATTATTAACACCATTTTCATGCTAATTTACCTCTTTTCGACTATTTAATTAAATAATCTTCATTGTTTAATTAAATTTATCATTTTCTCCTATTAATCAAATAATTGATGTTATTTGGCTAATTCATCCCCTTTCATACTAATTTTCATCCTATTTAATTGGATAATGCAAATTATTTAATTAATTTTTTTATGCCTTCTCATTTAATTAAATAATCTTAATTATTTAGTTGAATGCCATTAATATCCCCCTTTTTATTAAATAAGCTATTTTTTTAATGAAATCCCTAATTTCCCCCATCATACACAATTAGGTAATTTCTTAAATTACTTAATTACCTAATTTCTCTCACCCTCCCACTTGTACTCAGGTCCAAAATGGGAAATATCTTGTAACAACTTCCTAATTTATAGGAAGTGTGCTTCTTCAAATCAATGAGAGCCATTGATTAAAATCCTTTATCCTTGTCAACTTGCATTCTCATCCATTGATGGGAATCCTCTATCCATTCCATCTCCTCTTATTGAGTTTCATCCATTGATTGATCAAATCAATCTTGACCATTGATTCAACTATTTCTCCTATAAACAATCCTCATTTCTATGAGAAAAGGGTCCACTTTCATTTAGAGTAAATACACTGTAGTGATTTTTAGAGAATTCCTCACAAGAATTTTATCATTTAGCATCCATTTTAATTAAGCTTTGCATCCATTTTAGCTTATCTTTCATCCATTTTCATCAATCTTCATCAATGACATCCATTTGAAAGCTTGTTTCAATCTATGGATTGGGAAAGGGATAACATTTCACATTAATGCAACACCAATCTCCAAATGGGATGAGGTTTGAGATATTAGATTAGTTTCCATTATGCATTTCTAGTTAGTTTCTTGTTTAATTGCTTCTTTGTTTGATGTTTTGAAGTATTTCATTGGGAGCTTGACTTAACTTGTTAGATCTTGTTTTATTTCTCGTGGATCAACCATGTTTAGCTTAGGTTATAATCATGCTCATGTTCTAGTGCTCGGAGGAGGGCGTTACTAACCAAATTTGATGCTTTTTTATTGAGTTTTTTTATGTTTTGGAGTTTGGAAAGCCTGACAACACAATTATTCTGGAGAAAGGGGAAACAATCGTAAACAACGACACACTTATTTACATTGGTGTGCAATTCTCATTTGGCCATACTGACACAATTGTGAATTGCGATGTAATTGAAATATGGTGATGCTATTGTTTACATTGGCACACAATTGTTATTTAGCTATAGCGATGCATTTATTTCACTGATGCAATTGATGTTTTTGGTTTTTTAATGTTTTAGGTGAATCAAAGTGATGCAATTATACACCAATACATTTTTCCTAAACTAGAGCAACACATTTGAAAAATTGAGACACATTTGTCTGAACTGGAATGACACAATTGTAATACAATGATGTAGTTGTCTGAACCAGAGTGACACAATTATTAGATAAAAAATGGAGACTCAAATCTTCATGTCTTCTTTAAAATTTCAAATTTATCTACTCTCTAATCACTTACTAGTTACTTCTAGTTTGTTTGTGTAAGGTTAACTATTTTGTAGATTTGAAGTGGAGGAGCAAAGTATTCATTAACACATGTTATGCTTTAGAGTAGATAACTTTTAATTTGGGCTTAAAAACTCACAATGATATGAATCTTTCAATTTGGGATTGAAAACTTACAATGCCATGAATCTTTCAATTTGGGTTTTAAAACTTATAATGCTATGATTTTTTCAAAGTTGGCTTCAAATTGAACCCAAAACATCCTCACTTTATGATTTGGTTTAAAATTGAACACAAACTTACACTTAGTTTTGGTGCAATTAAAATGAACATAACATCTACTTTGGTGCACTAAAATGAATCGGTGTCTTCTTTGCTTGCTATGATCGTGTAGACTTTTTGTTCGTATCCTCTCCCCTCGCGCTTTGTGCGATCTAGGGTGAAGAGAAACACTCTAAGTTTACAAAAAAATTGAGTCATCCAAAGGCCTCCTACGTATCCTCTCCCCTTGCACTTTGTGCAATCTTGGGTGAAGAGAAATAGCATTCCTTTTCTTTATTAGATAAGGTATTTCCTATGAGGCACATCTTACAATGGAGAACTCATAAGTGACTCTAAAAGCACACTTACCAACTAGCTATATAAAGTATGTGAAATAAAAAGAAAGTAGCATAAATCTGGGGCATGAATGCTATGATGTGCCTAAATCCTTGTATGAATAGAATGGGTTGTAGAAGAAGGGCTAGATACTTAAGTTTCTCATGTTTGATGCATACCTCCAGTGTTCACAGTTTTCATTACACACCTTTTTTCTAGAGGTCAACCATGTTTCTCGAAACTTACTTTGAAGTAGTGCATGGGAGGTGCACCACTCTCAGAAGTTACAATTTACCACGTCTGATTTATAGTTGAGGCATAAAGCTTAAGAGTTCATTCTCTTGTACAAAGCTAGGTATATCAAGACGATACATTTCTTTGATATGGCCTATTTTTCCCCTCTATAATTTTGGATTTAAAATCATTCCTTCGGGGGTGAGGTAAGCCTACTAAGAAGTGATGTACCTTTATTCCTCTAGATTGTTAAGTGACTAATTTTGTTGAGCCAAACTAGTAAGCCTTGTGGAAGAAGACTTGTGGAATATCTCCCATACATTGGGTCAGTCAAACACATTGCTTGGAATTCAAACAACTCAAACAAACATCAACATGGTCAAAAATTTCAAACCCTTTATTTATATGTGTACTTCAAGGATTTAATATATTGAGCTACATACCCCTCAATATATCTTATTTATTTCAAAACAATATATTAGTGGTTTCCCAATATATTTGACCATATCTCTACTCACTTATATCAAAGTTAACCTAGGGACCTATGGCTTAGCTCTTTGATTTCCACAATGTCAAGCTTTTGTGATTTTTTTTTACTTGTCATAGAAATTATTCGTTTAAACTTACTCAAGACATTTGATGTGGTAAAATCAATCTCACTAATCAAGGATTAACTTAATTAAACCCACAAAGTAGGTACATCTTGACTTCCAAACAACAAAAAGAAAACAAGGGAAAAAAATGTTTTTCAACACCTTGGTTTTGTATAAAAAATAACTCTTAGGTTCAAACATTAGGATCAATCATCACATTCACCACAAAAAATTTGAAATTCACCTCACAAACTACTTTAAACTTTGGACACAACAACCTTCTAGACTTAGGTTATCATCAACCAATCACCTAGTTTAGCAATATGTCTTGGAAATTAATCCTTTAACATACATTTATTTATATTAGAAAACATATCATTTTGAAAAAGTTCATCCTAAAAGCCACAATTCTAATTTTAGGATTCACAAGTTCATTAGTATCCTTATAAAAAAAAAAAAAAACATCAAACCTAAAGTCTAGTGTTGTCCAAAATTTAGAAGTTCATCATCCACATCACTCACCCCTTTCATCATCTATTCACATCATTGGTCGTAAACACCTTAGAGGTTCACTTCTACCAAAATTTGAATCAACCCAAGAGTTCCAACAATATAAACCCCAACACAATACTCCCAAAGTTGATCCAAAATTTATGGTAACAACAAGATCACAATACAAGAAAAATATGGAGCAAAACAAAAATTCATCTACCACGAGTGATCCCAACCAACAAGAATTTGATCCTAGAAGCTACTCAAACCCATCATAAAATACACCTCAAAATTCACTAGAAATAGTGTATGAAGTAGAAGATGTAACTAAAAATACATTTGAACTTATTGCAGAGGAACTACTTGAAGCACAACAAGATCCCAAAACTCACCATCTCATCAACACATTGATGAAGTTGAACTCAACACAATACACACTAGCCTTGGTAAAGGAAGGAGAAAAACTCCCGTGCTCATTCGATTTGGACACAATTAGGGAACAAACTTTGGGAAATGCGGCTTCTATTCTTGAAGCATCCATCACACAACCTTTGATACAAGGTTTTGTTTAATCTATCACCCAACCATATTCATTGCATATTAAAAGTAAACCTTTGACTACTAGCCTCACAACTCGACTTGGAACCCAACTTGGTCTCTCCCAATCTAGGAAATAACATGCAACTTTGGGTACCCAAGATACCACTATCCCCAAAAACACAAATTGGACATCAACATTTCATGCCCAACCACATTCTTCCACTAAAACAAGTACCCAAAGTTTTCCTAATGTCCAACAAAGTCAAGTGAGTCAAACACCCCATTTGGAACAACAAGGAAAAGTGAACACCATAGTGCAAGGTTAATTATCAATGCAAAAAATTCCATCTTCATCAAACCATCCAATTGACCCTCAAAGTCAAATGGTTCCACAAGTCCCTCAAATCAACCAAGGAAACACATCAAACCCATTGGTCACAAATCCCATCAATCAAGGAAACTCATTGGTCTCAAATCAAACACATCAAGGAAATGCATTCAATCAATTGGTCCCTCAACATCAAATTAATCAAGGGAATTCCTCCAATAAATTGACCCAAAGTGAAAGTATGCCACTAATATTGCAACATTAAGTGACACCATCTCAAGCTTTGGTCCCTCAAGTAATGAAAAATCAAATGGGACCTCAAGCCTACATTCCTCCACCCCAATCTCAAATTTTACAAGGAATGATAGCACAAAATAAAGGACAACATATAACAAATCCAAATCAAATGTCCAATCCTCAAAATATGATCACTCATCAACCACCTCAAAATCAACTCAACCCACAAATCACTCACAAAATGGTCCCCCAAAATCCACCGCTCATTCCACAAAATCAAAACATCTCTAGCCAATATTCAAGCTAGTCAATTTCCCCCAAACCAAAACATCGTTTCATAATCTCAAGGAAAAAATACATTGGCTTATCAACAAAATTTCATGAATCAACAACAAGAAGAAGCTCAATTTATAGCACAAAAACAACAAGCTCAATTGTTAGTGCAACAAAAAAAGGCTCAATTACAAGCCAAACAAAAACAGGCTTAATTAAAATCCCAACAACAAGAAGCTCAAACACAAGCCCAACAACAAGATCAATTTCAAGCGCAACAACAAGCTCAATTACAAGCAAAATAATAGGATCAATTACAAGCCCAACAATTGCAAGCACAACAAGAAGCCCAATTACAAGCACAACAATACACTCAACAACAACAAGTTCTTGTGCAACAACAACAACAACAACAAGGCTTGTACTACAATCCCCAACAACCATACGTAAGCACACAAAAAAAAAACCTTGAACCAAAATTTGAAAGGAACATACAACACACCTCCACCACGATCACCATTACATACACAATATCAAAATACACCATACACACCATATAACACACCCCCTTATCAAAATCCCACATTTGATTCATCTACCTTTCCACAATATAACACAAATCCTCCACCAATAAATCCCCAAGATGATTTGTCCTTGAAAATTAGGGTGCTCACACAACAAATCCAAGAAATCCAAGTGGAGAAAATACAGAAATAGTTCATGCACAATGGGACTTGTTTCCATACCCCTTTGTTAGAAACATTGAAATGATACCATTCTCACTCGGATTTGAGATCCCCAAATTCAAAAAATAGAAAGGGCGTGGAAACATTGAAGATCATCTTAAAGAGTTTAATGTGGCATGTATGGAAGTTGCATACAATGATTCCTATTTGATGCACCTTTTCCCATGTAGTTTGGGAGGCCCAATGATAGAATGGTTCTCACATTTACCTCATGGAATTTGCACCTTCCAAGAAATAATAGATCGGTTTGTGGATCACTTCTCCTACAAGCTAGACATGGACATAAGCTTGGGAGAACTATACACCCTAAAATAGAACAAGGGTGAATCCTTCACAAACTTCCTACAATGATGGAGGCATAGAGCCAACAAAAGAAAATGGAAAATTCCCGAAGAGCAACAAATAGGCATCATTATTGCTAATGTGGACACAAATCTATCCTTCCAACTAAAAATGCAATGTGTCTCATCATACAAAGAGCTCATCCTTAGGGCCCTTAACATTGAAATATCCCTTATTGCACAAGGAAAAACACAAGCATACAAGGACAACCACCCACCTAATATTTCCTAAGACAAGCCCCGTGTATGGGCTAAGAAAAAAAATGAAACTAATGATGGTGTCATTGATGCAAAAGTGGTCCTAAGTACTCCAAAACAAACAAACAATTGACCAAAAAACATGCAACAATCAAACATGTAGCCGCAACACAACCAAAAAATGATCAAAAATGCCAACACACAAAGAGGACCACCCCTAGAAACAACTACCCTCAATGATGTAAGTACACACCATTGGGGGAACCTATTGAAGCAACCATGGAAAAGTTGGTGCAATCCAATCTCATCACACTCCCTAACTATCAAAATTACCAAGAACCTCAAGTCAAACCACCATGGTAGAATGAAAAGGATCTTTGTGATTTCCATAAGATTAAGGGACACAAGACAATGAGCTGCATGAAATTGAAAAAAATCATCCAAGATTTTATCAATAATGGGTACGTAACTATCGATCAATAATCAAGAAACCAAGACCTCAAAATATACAAGAACCCGATGCCAGATCATAACAAGGGAAAAAAAAATGGAAAAGGGAAGGATTACACCACTGTAGGTCATGTGTATACTAATGTTGTATCATCTTGTGATAATTTCATACCCATCATCACAATCAAGGGGTCTAGTACAGAGTGTGGAGTCACCACACATCAAGGAAAGGTCACTATCTAAGGAGCACCATCATAGCCTAGGGCATCACCCACACTTCCAAAGTTGAAACCTAGTGATTATAGTCTCCTAAACCAATTGAAGAAGACCCCTACCCAAATCTACATCTTGGAGTTAATGAAACTATCCCCTATGCATAGGGACATCTTAGAAAAGGCTTTGTCAGATTCTTTTGTACTTGAGAATCTTGATACCGAGTAGTTCTAGGCTATGATTAGACACATCACCATTTCTCATCTTCTCACCTTTTCTGAGCAAGACCTCCCAACAAAGCCATCACACAATCAAACATTGCACCTTAAGGTCGCCATTCACAAAAATAAAGTCAAAAGAGTTTTGGTGGATGGAGGTGTTGGTTTAAATATTTGAACCCTTTAGCTAATCAAGAACTTGGTTTCTCTAAAGATGCCATTGAAAAGGAAAAAGGTGTTACTATAAGGGAATATAATGATCAAGAACGAGTTTTTCAAGGCACAATCAATCTCCCTATCCAAGTAGGACCCACCATTGCTAAAGCTACTTTCCAAACTTGCTTGAACTTGATCTTCCATACAAAATTATTCTAGGTTGTCTATGGATCCATTCCATGCAAGGTATAGCTTACACATACAATCAATGCATCAAATTTCCTTATGAAGATAAAGAAGTCACAATCCATGGCAATCCTGAATGATTCTATTAATGCAAGAACCTTGAAGCAAAATACAAGATCTCACAAGTGCCTAAAAATGATGAAGGGCCTACATCCTCCTCATTTGTTGACCCATCTTCCCTAGCTTCTACCTTTGAATCCAAAAAAAACATCATGTAGAACATACCAAACATCAAGGCAGTCATCAAAGATAATGAATGTGGAGACTATAACTTGAGGAAGGATTCTTTTTCTAATTGGAGAGTTGCCTCTTTCTCCTAAATCTCACGGGAAGCCTCAACCTATTAGCAAGGTATCTAAGGCACTCAAGGTAACATCTACCTCTTTCACGAAGTGGGGAGAATTGAACAAAGAAGTCATTGATGAGGAGAATATATCCAAATTTTTATATTAGGATAACAAACCCATACCTGTTCTTCCAATGAAAGATGATAACAAAGGATTGTAACTAATGATGGGTTGTGGATACAACAAGAATGAAAAGTTGGGCCAAAATGATAATGGTTTGCTAGAACCCCTTGCTCCTGAGAAACAACCCAAGAATCTTGGTCTTGGATGTACCACCAGAAAAGTGACCATTCATAGCAAGGGTGCTTCTATTAAATGAGTCGAACCTTCCTTTTGGTTACCTACATCATGTGATAATACCCTTGATGACTTTCCCCTCAATATCATAGAATAATTTGAGGACACCTCCATATTCATGATAACCACTACATCCTTTGCTCCAAATAGCCAAATCACTGAACTAAAGCTATTCTACTCTCAACTCATAGATTGGGAGCAATGAGGACCACCTAAATTTTGAATTTGTTCAAAAATGATGAAGCAATCTTTGAGTTTATGGGACTTCGTGACAACTTGCTATATGAGGATCACAAAGTAGGTTTTGATATAGAACTGGATACATAATCTTACCATGGGGAAATGATTGAGTCCCTTAGTCAAAAAATAAGTGATATGAGAGTCACATGTTGATCCCTAAGTGAAAACCACATTGTGACACTTTTTGATCATAAAATAGTAAAAAAAAAGGATGCATCCAATGGTGAAAACCTCTTTGAGGTGTTGAAGGATGAGAGATTAAATATTCCCCTTAGTGTGATGCATCTAGAAAAGTCAGTAATACTTACAAAAAAATCCAATCTAGTTACAAATATAGGAACATAGGAGACACCACAAATCACCTTCTATGTAGAATCACTATTGGATGAAGATGTTAGGAAATCAATGGAGAGCATCTAATGAAACTCCAAACAGTAGTGCCTTTGGTAACTTTAATTTCTATTAGGTTGCCTCAAAGACATGTACTACTATGTCCTAAAGTAGAAACAAACAGTTTATTTCCCAAATTAAACCTTCTGAGAAAAACACATGTGAATTGAACAATAAGCAACAACACAGAAGAAAGATACTACGACAAAAAAACACAAATATTTTATGTGGGGAAAACCCTTTCGGGTGAAAAACCCCACTCTCCAAAGTTTGAGCCATTGTATTATTTAGCAACAGAAAGTTACAATATAGTTTCAGGCTCTTAGCCTTTTAGAGATTACATCTTGTTCATTCTGGATACAACTGGTAGCAAACTATCCCTAAGAGATCAACCAAAGCAATTATGATCACGAGAGATTCCAACAGCTTAACTTTGCCTCTCAATCCTTTGCTTTGACCTCATGGCTTCGGCCTTTTGGCCAGCAACTTAGTCCTCTCTCTATCATTCTTTCTCTGGCTCTCGGCTCTTATTGTACTCTTACCAACACACACCTACAAAATGCCCAATGCATACGTATATGCATTCGTTCTCTACAGGCTCTATGAAATTGTTCTTTTTCCAACTATCGGATCATAACTCATGAATCATCTAGCCTAACATCATTATCATCGAAGATGTTTCCACTTCCTCGGTTCAGCAAATGGTTCACATTTTTCCTTCTCTAATAGGTCCAAATCGTACCACGTAGGATGATTTTCCAATGGTCAAAGGCATTCAACCTATGTCGCATGTCGGTGAGACATTAACCGTGTCTCCCCGATGCCATAGGACCAATTGCACATTCATCACCAAGAGTCTTCACTATTGGCAAGAGGTTACATCGAGTCCAGAGAGCTATCTCTAAGACTTTGCCATGTCACCAAGACCTCACACTGAAGATCACAAGGTATTTCAAAGAGTTCATCAGTCGGCAAGACTATCACTCTTTGCCCAGACATTACATCAAAGTATTCAAGTCACATCAACCTCACCATTCTCATCAGCAAGACAATCGCCATTCGATGAGACATCATACCGAAGTTCAAAGGTCATATTGATGTTAGCTTTTCCATCAGCAAGACAACTGCAGTTTGCCAAGACTTCATACCGAAGTCTTCAAGTCATGTTGACGCGAGTATTCCATTCGGTGAGACAATCGTCTTTTGCCAAGAAATCATACTGAGCTCTTCATGTTATACCAAAACATCCAGTCGGCAAGACTTAGGCGAGGTCATACTGACATCAAGATCCCTATCAACAAGACAAACACTCTTTGCCAAGACATCAACCGATGCCTTCATGTTATACCGAAGAGTCCAACCGTCGGCCAGACATTCCAAATTCGCTAAGACTTCATACCGAAGTCCTTGTGTTTCTTCGATGCCTCCTTCACTAGGAGTCTCACCAAAAACACCTAATCACATGTTGCTTTGTCGGCCAGACATACCGCTCTCACCAAGAGGTTACACCGAAGTCACACAGCCATCGAAAAGACCAACACCTGTCGCCAAGACTTCACGCCAAAGTCTCTAGGTTACCCCAAGCCCACCTTTCGCTAGGAGTCATGACAAACACATCCCACACCATTGGTGAGACAAACGCCCATCGCCAAGACTTCATAGCGATAGGTGCAAGTCATGCTGATTACCACATCAGCCAGATAGACCAAAGGTCACGCCGATATTGGAAAGACTTCCTATTGTCGCTAAGACATCATTCTGACAGTTGAAGGTTACGCCAAAGGTTTCAGATGCCAATCGTCAAGACATTCAGGAGGTCACAACGATAGTTCATGATCTACTAGTAGGTCAGCCAGACTTCTCCTCAGTCTCACCGAAATTGCTCACAAGAAGTTTCAGCCTATGGGATTGAGGCACACAATCCCAACAGAAGAGCAAAAAGAATTGGTAGGTATCTTAAAAGAGAAAAAGGAAAAAATTGCATGGTCCTATACATATATTCTTGGCCTAGATCTTGAGGTGGTTTTCCACCATCTTGCAGTATATCCTAATGCTAAACTAGTAAAGCAAAAGATGAGAAAGATGCACCCGCAGTTAGCATTATTAGTTAAACTAGAATTGTAGAAACTTCTTGATGTGGGATTTATCTAACCAATAGACTATCTTGAGTGGGTTTCAACCCTAGTGCCAGTCTCCAAACCCACTAGGGGCATCATAATATGTATTGACTTCAAAGACTTAAACAAAGCATGTCCCAAAGATGACTTTCCTCTTCCGAACATTGATATCATTGTAGCTTTGACTGTTGGACATGGGATGCTGTCACTCATGGATGGATTCTTATGATACAACCAAATCATGATTGCCAAGGAGGACCAACACAAAACAATGTTTACATGTCCGTGGGGAGCCTATTGCTAGAATATGATGCCATTTGGGTTGAAGAATTTTGGAGCTAATTATTAGAGAGAAATGACACTGATCTTTCATGACATGATCCAAAAAACTATTGAAGACTATGTGGATGATCTTTTAGCCAAGTCAATAATGAGGAAAGAGAATATAGAAGCGTTGGGACCAATATTTGATAGACTCAAAGAGTACAAGGCGTGGTTGAACCAAAAAAAGTGTGTCTTTGGCATAACATCAGACAAACTCCTAGGATACATTATATCACAGAGGGGAATTGAGATAGATCTAGCGAAGGTCAAAGAAATTATGGACATGGAGCCATCAAAAACGTTGAAATAAATGCGAGGTTTACAAGGGAGGTTACAATCTATCAAGAGATTTATAACGCAATTGATAGATAAGATTCATCCATTTTATCACCTTATTCACAAGGGGATAACATACAAATGGGATGAGAAATGTCACAAATCATTCCAAAAAATCAAGGATTATTTGCTAACACCTCTTGTCCTTATGCGAACAACACCAAACAAACCTTTGATCTTGTATATCTCGGCTACATTAGCAGCTTTGGGTGCTTTTCTTGCTTAGCATGAAGAAATAGGGAAGGGAAGAGAAATTTACTATATCAGTAAAACTTTGATGGGGTACGAGATGAGTTACTCACCCATTGAAAAGGATTGCTTAGCAGTAGTGTTCACTTCACACAAATTTAGATACTACATGCTTTTGCACAAAATAAAGCTCATTGCTAAGATCGATTCATTGAAATATCTATTATGCAAGACAATTCTCACTGGGTGAATGGCTAAATATGTGATTATCCTAACAAAGTTTTTAGATAGAGTACGTAGAGAAAAATTATATCAAGGGGTAGGTCATTGTAGATCAACTAGCAAAGGCACCTATCTATGCAGAGAATACATTGGTGTCTAAATTTCCTGATGAGTCAGTATTTGTCCTGGACGTAGTGGATCAATGGAAGATGTAATTTGATAGATCCCATACATAACATGGATCTAGAGTAGGCATTCAATTCCATACCCCACAAGGTGATTGTATTCCCAAATCATATTGACTATATTTTCCATGCACCAACAACATTTCCGAGTATGAATCTCTTATAATAGGATTGCGAATTGTGATATAGTGGCAAATCCAAGAATTGAAGGTCTATGGAGATTCACAACTAATTGTAAATCAAGTTAATGGTGATTATTAGACTAAGGATGACAAGCTCATGCCTTACAAAAAGATGGTGGAAATTCTTAAATTTTTCTTCATCGACATCACATTTGAGCAAATACCCCATGTCAACAATCAAGCAACTGATGCTTTGACAACTATTGGGTCCTTGTTAGACATGTCGTATAACATTCTTCAATGCGAATTCCTCATCGAGCAACTTCTTGTACTAGCATTAAAGGTACCAAAATATGAATTCGTATGAAAAATTGTCAGTCTTATTTCCCCCTGGTATCATGACATCTTCACCTACCTACATAGAGGTATCCTCCCATAAAAAATTACCCCAAACCTTAAGAAAAACTTTGTCAAGAAATCATTCCAATTTGTTATCTTAGGTGATACCCTTTACCATCAAAGCCTCGAAGGGACATTAATACAATATCTTAACCAAGAGGAAGCTTTGACTACATTGAAAGAAGTACACGAAATCATCTATGGATCACATTCAAGTGGTATGACCTTAGCTAAGAAAATATTGAGGACAGGGTACTACTAGCCTACCATGGAACAAGAAGCCCATTAGTATGTCAAGAAATGCATGCAGTCTCAATAGAATGGGGACCTTATCCATGCTCCAACTCAAGAAATCCAACCAATTGTTACCTTGGCCTTTCTCATAGTGGGGACTCAACCTCATAGGAAATATCACCCCTACCTCATCGAATGGTCACAAGTTCATCATTATAGCCACTGACCATTTCATGAAGTGGGTTGAAGAGATCCTTATGACATACATCACTATAAGAGAGGGGAACCAGCCATGCTCAAGTCCCCAAGTCACAAAGATCCAAGAGTAGAGGGCTACCCTAACTTACCTCAACTTAACAAGGTGTTAGGAAATGTGGGATGAGAATGACGAGGACTATAAGGTCCTTAAATCACTCTGCAAACCTGAAACAAAAAATGGGGCTAGGTGAGCCAACTTTTGGGTTTAACTTTGCACCTTAGGAAGCTCTCTTCTCGAGGATGGAAGTGCAGTTTTGGGATGACAGTCCAACGCACTAGTGTCTCTCAGGTGCATTGGAATTTGTATGACTAGAGGACTAAAGAAGCAAGGTCAAACACTAGAAAATGGACTACCTAGTTAACTACTTCCAAAGGGCCAAAAAAAAGCTATGAACTAGGCAAGATATGTACAAATATGATAAAGCAAATAAAAAAGAGTTAGGATGGCAAGAATAATCTCACAAAAGTACTCATTTTCTAGCTAACTCTAAGTCACACATCCACCTACACACAATGAAGACAAAAATTGTTGGGTGGCTGTATAGGGGCCTACCTCAATTAGACCCCCATTTTGGTGTTTCCACCTCCAAATAAAACCAAGTTTGAAATGATAGAGAAATAGTATGATAAAGAAAGCAATGAAGTAAAGAACACTAAAACACTACAAACAGTAATGTGCTACTCAACCAAATAGTAGAGAGGAGTAGAAAGCTTACCACCTCCACCAAGAGCACTCAAGGCTAATGGAGGAGAAAATGAGAGGACTCAAGCCCTTGCTACAATGGTTTTGTTCCACACTTTCTCTACTGAGTTGATGGAGTGATGTTGTTGCTGCTATGGAGTGCAATAGTGCTGCTAGAATGCTAGAATGCTTGGAGAGTGATCAAGTTGAGTGCTTAGTGTTACCTAATTTTCACTTGTAGGATCAATCAAGGGAAATTATGTTTTAAATTCGGCACGTGGATTAAATGTGGCTCCCATAAGGGTTGAGCCCAATGTGCAGGTGTTTGGTTTTCATTGGGAAGGTCTTCATTTGATGCTATTTCACAAGGAATTCTATTGGAAAGCATGCCTCAATCAGATTTGGCACAAAAATCCTCAGAGAAGAAAGTCGCTGAGACCAGTTGAATGTCTTGCCAACTGGATGTTGTGCTATATTCATTTGGAATACCCCAGGCACCCAGATATTTTGGTCGCCATGAGTTTTTATATATCTCTCAGTTGGGGAGAAGTCTGGCTACATGGTGGAAGTCTCAGCGAAAAGATTTGCTTCGGGGTGATGTCTCTCCAACTAATAGAAGTCTCGCCAAAACGGAATGACTTGGGGAAAGTTTTTGGCTTTAGCGTGATGTCTTGCACTTGGGGAGATGTCTTGCCGACTGCTGGTGGTCTCACCGAAAGGAGGTACCATTGGTATGATGTCTCACAGATAGGATGGACTCTTGCCAAAGTGGTTTGAGCTCAAAGAAAGGAAGTATCACTCGGTATGACCTCCTACCAACTGAGGGGAGTCTCACCGAAAGAATAGTGGCTCAGTGTAAGGTCTTGCCAAAGGCAATGGTTTGGCCGAATGATTTTTGATTGCCATGATGTCTCCCCGACTTGTTGTGGTTTCGCCAAAAGGGTATATGGATATCGGTAAGACTCCTAGCTGAGGGGTTTTAGTTCACTATGATGTCTTTCCGACTCATGATGTCTCGCCGATAGTTTTAACTCTTCAGTGTGACTGATGGAGGCTCATTGAGACCTTTTTTTGACCTATTTGTCTTGCCGATTGGTGTGTTCATGTTGAGCATCACTGAGACTCTTGCCGATGGTCTAAATGGAAAGATATCTACTGTCAGGTGCTTTTGGTATGACCTCTTGCCGAAAGCTATAGTCTTGCTGAGGGTTTTGAATATCGGTATGACTCTTAAGGATCGTTGGGATGTTTGGCCGATAGCGATAGTCTGGGCAACTAATTTTGGATGTCGATATAACTTTTGCAGCTCAGTATGACCTCTTTCTAACAGTTCTAAGCTATGTCGATTACTACTATGAAGTATAATCGCATCGGGGAGACATGGTTAGTGTCTCACCGACATGCGATTCTATTTGAAGAAATTTTGACTGCTTGAAGAAGCTTGTGTTGTGTCTGTTCTACCAATCAGAGGAAGTTGAAGGTGAACCAATGGTAGTTGGACTGATTGACTATTCTTGTGAGGAAGATCAACATAGCATAGGCGAAATGGATCTACTTTGGTTCGATGGATGATCAGGGCATGTGAATTTAGTTTAGAGGGCGCCTGATGCTGCTTCTCAAAGGAGGTCAACTTGCAGGAAGATATGGAACAAGAAGAAAGCTGAAGGGGAAGAGGCCACGAGTCATAATGACAGCTAGTAAAAGTGGATCGACATTAATACCATACTTCAGAACGTTCAAATCAGCTTTGATGAAGCTCTCGAGGGTGGAAACGGAGGCCAGAAGTTAATGCGATGGTTTCAAAAAATCTAAGGGCTACTCCTAAGGGCGATCCTTCACCGACATGGAAACATGGGATGTGCATTGAATGCATTAAATTTATTCCAAAAGATCTAAGGGTCGAGGTGTTTAGGAACTGACTCATTTTTGTAAACCTTAGGGTAGAGGCCGACACTTTGGGTTTTGGTTGTATATATGGCATTTTTTGCCTCTTTGTAAAGAGAGTTCGAATTATGCATTCTGGAGAGTTAGTATTTTTTCTCAAATCCTTTCTCAGCTGATGTATGCTTTGTAACTCATTTGGAATTTGGAATATAAAATACAAACATTACCTTGGAAACCAGTGTTAGTGTTCATACTACTTTCATTTTTCTTTCAGATTATGTAAGTTTTGAACTGTGTTTTCTAAATTTGCATTTGAACTTTCAAGTTATGAAATTCATCTTTCCTTCTTAAAATGTATATGCAGATTAAGCCTTTTCATGAATTATGCATAATTTCACAAAATTATGTTGAGTAAATGAAATAGCTATCATTAGTTTTCTAGGGGTATGTTCATCTATTTTATTTCATGATTCCTGTCAGTTCGGTGTATCACCATAGAGATTAGTTACTACCATTTCTGTTTTGCTTTAGTAATATTCTCCCTTTACCTTACAAAATTAGTAGTTTAGGTGATACTACTAGCAAAGGAAGCCGACCTTCTCTGAAGGTTCTTTTCCATTTTTTAGGTGACCCACAACCTGGAAAAGCCCTCATGTCTCTTCGAAGTATCAAGTTCTGCAACTTGATAAGGGTGCAGTTTTGGTAGATAACAGTTTTTGGCACGCCCAGTGGGACAAGTTCCACATTATATTGTTGGTTTGGTATGCAACCAACAAGTTTTAGACTTTGTAGAGGTTATTTTAGCATACTTGGCAACTCTGTGAAGAGAAAGAACTCAGAATCAGTGCTTTTACAACTTATGAGAAGAGTTCAGACAAGGAGCAGCTTAGTTCCTTTTAAATATTTACAGCTTTCCCCACCAAGGAGAAAAGGTAGGGAAACAGAAAGGCCAGGGACAACATTTGTCTATTATAGAAGAGCCAAATCTACTCCTCCATCTATGAGATCCCATATGTTATGCCTTGCATAACCACCCCCATTTTGAGTTCGAACAAAATGGGTCCCCCTTTCTCTTTCTGGTTTCTTTTTGCTTTTGGTTACTTGCTCTCCTCTTTGAAATTATTTTGTTTTTCTCCTAATTTTGTCTTCTATTCTATCTGATTTAATCTTGGTTCTATCTCAACCTAAGCTGGTTTTCTTCTTGTTAGGAATTCAGTAAAATAATTATAAGCAATGGAGGAGTTATTATAATATGTCTTATTTGCTTCTAGGGACTAATGCAGACCTTTCTTTTGTAGGATTAAATCCTACACATGATGATATTTGCTAGGGGAGCTTAGTTGGAAGGCATCCCTCAATCCAGTTGGTCCTAAAAATTAGTTAAGGAAAAAGTCGGCAAGACCCTAGAGATGTCACGACGAGCAAAATTCATGTGCAGTCAACTATCGACATGACATCAATCAAAGTCATGGTGACTAGGAGCTTCCCATTGGTATGGAATTTTCTTTCAGAGAAGGGTCTCGGCGAGATCCTTATGTTTGATCGACTGACGATAATGGAGAAAGCACTTCGGCAAGAGTCCTATCTTCAGTGTGTGGTCTTTTCGAAAGCTTCAAGTCTCACCGACCAGCGATAAAGATGTTCATCCTTGGTGAGAGACTTTTCTTCAGAGAGAAGTCTCAGTGAAAACATCAAGTCACACCGACACAGTGCAAGGGGATTCTATCGGTGGTCTTCGGTGGGAGAATTAATAAGTCTTGGCGACCAAAGAGTGAACATGCAGAGGCTTTCATTGAGATGTGAGGTTTCTATAGGACATCTCCGTGACAAGAGAATGCTACGGCGACACATGTGGAACAAAGAAAACATATTGGTGTGACTACAACAAGGTCTTGGTGACAACATGGGTCAAAAAAAGTTGAAAGTTTCACCGAAGGGTTCCCCTTTCGGTATAAGGTTTCGGAAAAGAGGGAAGGTCACACCAACATGGAAAAGGTATCGCCATAACTCTTACCGAATCTGAGGGGCATCGAGCAGAAGATTTTTCTTTCACCATAACATCGGCTTGACCAAAGGGAGCTCACCATAGCCTTTGGCCGATGGTGGGGAGTCTTGCCAATGACAAGGAGGGCTTGGTAAGAAGAAAGGAGTTCGAGGTAAGGTCTCATCGAAACATTATAGTCTCCCCGACATCAGAGATGAGCTCGCCCAGGGAGTCTAGCATCGCCGTGACTGTCTTGCTGATGGTTTTGTGAGCTCGATATGACTTCTTCAGCTCACTGAAACATCTTGCTGGTTCTCTAATGTCATGCTGATGGTTGATAAAAGGGATAATTGCATCAGGGAGACACGATGAGTGTCTCATCGACATACGATTCAATAGAGACCACTTTTGACTGCCAAAGAATCCTTCATGGCCTTTATTCCTCCAATCAGAACAAGATGGATTATTGACTGATTGACCATCCCTGTGTAGGAAGACCAACAAAGTGCAAGCGAGATGGATCCATTTTGAGATCAGGGAGGCGATGGATCAGTTTGGGTGTAATGTTCAAATCTACAAGGAGGCCCGATGATGTTCCAGAAGACGGTCAACTTGCAGCAGGAGTCTGGAACAAAAAGGAAGCCGAAGGAAAGAAGAAACTATGACTCATAGGGACAACTATAGTGACTACTGGCAAGGAGGTAGATCAGCATTGATGGAGATATTTTGAGCATTCAAGGTGACCCCAACAGAGTTCGAAGGTGGACACAAAGACAGGAGAGTTAATGTTGCAGCTGCCAAAAAGATCTAAAAAGGCTTCTCCTAAGGGCGAGAATCCTTCATCAACATGGACAGAAAGGATTCTCATTGAATGTAGGATTGAACCTCCTTAGAAAGATTTGAGAGTTGAATCTCATGGAAGCAGATATTTTGTAAACCCTAGCGCAGGGGACAACGCATTCTTTTGGTACATACTCTATATAAATGACATTCTTGCCTCTTTGTAAAGGTTAGAACTTCTAAGGTAGAAAATTTTGGAAAAATAACTTTTAGACAAAGAAATTTTTAGAGTTATAACTATTAGAACAAATAGTTAGAAAAAAATTCTAGGAAGTAGTTAGTTAACAGAAGGAGATAGAGTTGCATCTTGGTTCTAAGTAATGAGAGCTTCTTTTATCTTCTTGTCTAGTAGTAAGATTCAGTACAGACTGTAATGTACTTTCCAAGTTTTCTTAGTGTAGTTGGAAACAATCTGGAGACACAGATTCTCTGTACACTGGTGATTGTGCCAGCTTTTTAAATATTGCTTATATGTTTCACTAACAGTAAAAGCAATCAAAGTTTAATCTACTTCATATTGTGTTCTTGAATGATATTTGTTTTAAGTTAATCATTTGATTTGAGAATCTTTCAAGGATTTAAGTCTTATTTTATGCTTTGTTTGAATGATAAATTTCAAATCTATTATTTGAATTAGCACTGTGAATGAAAGAGGCTGTGTGTCAATCACAAGTTTACTTTATTTTGCAGTTTTAGTTAACAAACTCCTTGAAAGATAGCAAGTCTGGTTAAGTTAGAGGAATTGTCATTATTTTATGTTCCAAAGCTCTGACCTATATTTTGTTGTTTCTTTAAAAACCCCAGTTAAATTAGGTTTTATTTCATGCTTGATATTAGAACAATCCAGAAGCTCATACCAGCAGGCCCCTTGAATATTACTATTACATTGACCACTGAGGGACATCAACACAGTTGAGAACCAACTATAAAGACCTTGGGAGCTAAGACATCCATGTGTTGTCTTACTCTTTCAGGAGAAACAAAATAACAATATTTTATTTGCATGTTGCAGTGCCAAAACACACATCAACACCATATTGCTGTCCCGTCTTTTGTTTCACCTAGAGTGCAAGCAAACCCACCTCTTGCTGTCCCATCTTTTGTGAGAAGGTTTATCACGGGCTTTGCCGAAATCATGACACCACTGAACCAAATGATGAAAAAGGATGCCAAAATAGAGTGGATTGAGGAGGCTAAGGACTCATTTTTACAAATCAAATGATCCATCTCAGAAGCACCTATTCTCACTAGTCCTAACTACTTGAGACCATTTTACATGTATTCGTTTGCCTTTGAACACTTGTGCGTGACTGTATTAACTCAACGAAGAGGAGATGCAGAGGAGAGACTGATTGTGTTCATGAGATTTCTGTTCAAAAATGCAAAAATCAAATACCTGCCTCTTGAGAAGCAAGCCTTCGCGCTAGTTCGGGCTATCAAGAAGTTCTAGCATTACATCCTCTGAAGCCAAGTCATCGTTGTAGTTCCTGACATGGCTATTAAGTTCTTACTGATGCAGAGTGAGCTGGGAGAAATGAGAGGAAAATGGATGGCCATCCTACAAGAATTCAATCTGGAGATACACCCTATGAAACTAGTTAGGGGCACAGGTTTGTCCAAATCCATGGTGAATGTTGGCGATAACATCATTTTTCAGCAATACATGACCCAGTCTTTCTCTAATGACCCTTGGTATGCTAATACCATTTTCCTGATGCTACATAATCGGTGTCCAGAGGGAATGAATGCAACACAAAGGAGAGACCTAAGACTCAATAGTTCTCATTACACGCTCAAAGGAGGGTTGCTATACAAGAAGAATTTCAAAGGAGTATACTTGAGATGCCTAGATCATCAAGAGGCTAAGCATGTGATCTATTAATTTCATGGGAAACATGGCATAGGTCAGGGTTCTATAGATTCATTAGCACACCAGATCCTCAAATTTGGTTATTATTGGCCCTGCGTATTCAAAGATTCCCATCAACACGTGAGGACATGTCACACCTATCATATTTCTACATCAAAGGAACACCATGCAGCTATGACATTGTAGCATGTCTATGAGGTAAGGCCATTTTTCCAATGGGCACTGGATTTTATTGGGGTGATTAACTCAAATTCTTCTATAGGACACAAGTTTATCTTGACTGCTACTAATTATTGCACAAGATGGATAGAGGCTATTCCCTGTAAGAACAAAACCACAAAGGTAGTGATCAAGTTCCTCATTAAGTGCATCACTACAAGGTTTGGGGTACCCTTCTCTCTGGTATATGACAACGACTCTACTTTTTCTTTTGTTGAGTTTATTTTCTGGGCATATGATCACAAGATTGTCTTAAAGTAATCTTCAAATTATTACCCACAAGGCAATGGAGTAGTAGAGTCAACCAAAAAGAATCTCTTAGGGGTAATTAAAAAATTGTTAGAAAATAACCCCAGGGACTGGCATACCTAGCTGCAATTTGCATTATGGGTAGATAGGACTAGGATTAAGGTTGCTTTAATCACCTCACCATTCAAGCTAGTATATGGCCAAGAGCCTGTCTTCCCTATCCATCTGTAGATACCTATCCTTTAGTTCATGCAGAAATTCTACTATAGTGACAATAGGATAGAAGTTAGACTGGCTGCTCTATTGAAATTAGAGGAAGAGAGAGATGCCACCTTGCAAAAATTCTTTAAGCACTAGGCTGTTGTCAAATGTTGGTTTGATAAAAGAGCCAAAATCAAAGCTTTTAGGATATTTAACCTGGTATTGCTGTGGGATAAGGCTAGTGAAAAAAAGGGCAGCCACCAGAAATTTGACAAACTCTGGCTAGGTCCTTATCAGATTACTAAGATCCTAGGAGAAAATGCTTTCTGATTGATTATTTTAACTAGAGAACTTGTTCTATTACCTCTCAATGGATAGTTTCTCAAACACTATTTTGAATCATGAAGTTGGCATTTTGCTGGGTGATGTGTTTGTATAAATAATTTTTGCTTGTAAATAGTCTCTGTGAATAATCTGCTGCTCTTTGTGTGAATAATAATTTTCTCTTTGTCTATAAATATTTTGTTGTTTGTGTGTTTGTCCCTCTGTCCTCTTGTTTCTTTTGCTGTTTGGTCTCTCCTTTGTTTTGTTCTTTGGGGGTTTTATCTATTTCTTTCCATCCTAAAGTGGTCGGTTGTTACTTAAGGCATACTTTGGTCGCTAGGAGAGAAGTGGTTTAGGTATTTTCAAGCTTTCTGATTGGGTGATTTTATCCTAAACTCTTTGTTTCATGCTTGTTGTCAATAAGAGTTGTGAGAGTTTTGAAGACAAGGTGCAAAGTAAGTAACCTTCATTAGATCCTCTAAATCTTTCACAAATCATTAAGAACATCCCCTCTTGTAAGGGTATATCTATCCTAGGACTATGGTGTTGCAAGATTTGAGTGAAAAATCCGATTCCCAAGTGCTATCTTGAGGTCTATGGTAGTTTTCAACCCAGATCAGATGTTAAACATCTGACATATTGAAAAAGACCTAAATGGAATATCTAAAACTCTATGAGAAAACAAAAAGAGAGAAAGGAAAAAAAAAGAATTTTTTTTCCTAAAGAGAAAAGGATTCAATATGAATGGGTGATTCCAGTATCTCTACCAGGGCTATAGATGCCTGACTCGCAATAGAGCAATGTTGTGAGGAAACTAGAGGTATCTCCGTCAGGGCTATAGACGCCTGATTGGTAGCGGAGCAATTCCTAGGATATTATTGCATGATAGCTAAAAGGAATCAACTCATGTAGCTCAAATCTTGCACATTGTTGTTCGAAAGATAGAGAAAACTTTATGAAAGGATGATGCACTATCAAGCACACACATAGATTCAAGGCTAGTTGCTGTTGGCTTACATTTGAGATTCTAGCTCAACCTTGCTTGTTAAAAATGACCCAATTGTAGTTGTGATGGTCATGTACTAGGAGTTATGGGTAGCTGAAGCCTTCAACTTCTTGAAAATGGTTAGGCCATTTTCCCAGCCGAGTCGCCATTTTTTATGCCTTGCATAACCACCCTCATTTTGAGTTGGAACAAAATGGGTCCCCCTTTCTCTTTCTGGTTTCTTTTTTCTTTTGGTTACTTGCTCTCCTCTTTGAAATTCTTTTTTTTTTCTCCTAATTCTGTCTTTTGTTCTATCTGATTTAATCTTGGTTCTGTCTCAACCTAAGCTGGTTTTCTTCTTGTTAGGAATTTAGTAAAATAATTATAAGCAATGGAGGAGTTATTATAATATGTTTTATTTGATTTTGGGGACTAATGCAGACCTTTCTTTTGTAGGATTAAATCCTACACATGATGATATTTGCTAGGAGAGCTTAGTTGGAAGGCATCCCTCAATCCAATTGGTCCAAAAAATTAGTTAAGGAAAAAATCAGCAAGACCCCAAAGATGTCACGATGAGCAAAATTCATGTGCAGTCAACTATCAACATGACATCAATCAAAGTCACGATGACTAGGAGATTCCCATCGGTATGGAATTTTCTTTCGGAGAAGGGTCTCAACAAGATCCTTATGTCTCACCAACCAACGGCAATGGAGAAAGCACTTCGGCAAGAGTCCTATATTTAGTGTGTGGTCTTGCTGAAAGCTTCAAGTCTCACTAACCAGCAATAAAGATGTTCATCCTCGGTGAGAGACTTTTCTTAGGAGAGAAGTCTCGGCGAAAACATCAAGTCACACCGACACAGTGCAAGCAGATTCTATCAGTGGTCTTCAGTGGGAGAATTAATAATCCTCGGTGACCAAAGAGTGAACATGCGGAGGATTTTGCCGAGACATGATGTTTCTATAGGAAATCTCCCTGAAAAGAGAATGCTATAGTGACACATGTGGAACAAAGAAAACATATCAGTTAATGGAAGGAGATAGAGCTGCATCTTGGTTCTGAGTAATGAGAGATTCTTTTGTCTTCTTGTCTAGTAGTAAGATTTAGTACAGACTGTAATATACTTTCCAAGTTCTCTTAGTGTAGTTGGAAACAATCTGGAGACACGAATTCTTTGTACACTGGTGATTGTGCCAACTTTGTAAATATTGCTTATCTGTTTCACTAACAGTAGAAGCAATCAGAGTTTAATCTACTTCATATTGTGTTCCTGAATGATATTTGTTTTAATTTAATCATTTGATTTGAGAATCTTTCAAGGATTTAAGTCTTATTTTATGCTTTGTTTGAATGGTAAATTTCAAATCTGTTATTTGAATTAGCACTGTGAATGAAAGAGGCTGTGTGTCAATCACAAGTTTACTTTATTTTGCAGTTTTAGTTAACAAACTCCTTGAAAGATAGCAAGTCTGGTTAAGTTAGAGGAATTGTCATTATTTTCTATTCCAAAGCTCTGACCTATCTTTTGTTGTTTGTTTAAAAACCCTAGTTAAATCAGGTTTTATTTCATGCTTGATATTAGAACAATCCATAAGCTCATACCAGTAGGCCTCTTGAATATTACTGTTACATTGACCGCTGAGGGACATCAGCATAGTTGAGAACCAACTATAAAGACCTGGGGAGCTAAGATATCCATGTGTTGTCTTTCTCTTTTAGGAGAAACAAAATAGAAATATTTTGTTTGCATGTTGCTGTGCCAAAACACACGTCAACACCATATTGTTGTCTCGTCTTTTGTTTCACCTAGAGTGCAAGTAAACCCACCTCTTGCTATATAGATGGAAAGGAATTAACCATTTGTTGCTTTTAATGGAGGTAGTCCATTAAATTTGGCACAGTACATTGACATTCCAATGGTAGCTTTGAAATTTTTTCCAACTTTCACTGGGGAAGATTAGACTACCCCAATTGAACATATACGAGATGTGGCTTCGTTATGTGGAGTCCATCACATAACTCAAGAAGATGTTGCTGTGAGATTGCTAGCTGCTTCACTAAAAGGAAGAGCTATGCAATGGTATAGGGGTTTAGCAGTAGGCTCAATCGCAACTTGGGATGAATTTGGAGACAAGTTGCATAAACAGTTTCAAGATAAGTCAGATAACTTATCTTTGGTAGAACAACTTACAACTATAAAGAGAGCCCCTCAAGAGAAAATGATGGATTTTAATTTCTATTTTCAAAGAACATGGGATAGGATTCCTGCTACGGTGAGGCCTTCACTTGAATATGCCTTCCTATATCATCTTAGAGCTATAAATAGTGATATTTCAGTTTTAATACAGTCAATGGGAGGAGTGTCTTTGATAGATGCTTATGAAGTAGCAATCAGAGCTAAAAATGGCCTAATACAAGCTGATAAACTTGCTCCTAGGCCATCAATGCCTATATTTTTAGATATTCATTCAAATATCCCTCTGCAGATACCACCTTTTGCACCTTTTCCACCTGTTCCAGGAGTATCAACTGCTGTAACAAAAGAAATTGCTATTTCAAGTTCTTCAAATGAGTTATAGGAGATCAAAAGTTTATTACAAAATTTTGGTAATATGCTTGTGAGCTTGGAAAAGAAACAAATATATAACATGCCTTATCAACAACATAATTCACTTATGGTACATAATGCTTCAAGTTCACAGTAGAATGCACTCAATGATGTACCTCCACAACACCAAGATTAGCTTACCAATGAAACTACCCTACTTAATTGGCAAGGTGAAGAATTATGTGGATTGAATGTAGATAATTCTCTAGTTGCAGCTAACAAAAGGGCAAAGAAAAGAGCTTTCGAGCTTGATAAAGTAGCTGATAAAGGAAAATCAACATCAACAAAAACATCTATATCTCAAGTGACTCGCGTTTTGCAAAGAAATCAGCAACTCCCAGTCAAGGAGCAACCACACTTGCAAGCTGATCATGCTGGAATAAAGGTACATCATAAAGTAAACTCAGTTGTACCCTATAATATTATTGATAGTATGAATAAGATGAATGTAACGATGTCTATGTGGGATTCATTAGCTATTCTAGGTCAAAAAGATATGTTACAGTTAGCCTTGTCAAACTTAAAAATGTGTGATGAATCTAAGTCTCCAATAGGTCAAGTTAGAACTGTCTTGACAAATAATCCTCAAGAAAATTATAAACAGCCCAGTAAAGAGGCCGGAAAAGAAGTTAAACCTCCTCCATTTTACGTATCTATAATCATAGGTGATAAGTTAGTTCATAATTGTATGGTAGACAGTGGAGCTAGTAGCTCAGTAATGCCAAAGAAAATTGCTGACAAGCTTGGACTAAAGTATCAGCCTTTAGAGAAAGGAGTGATTCAATTAGATAGTAATTCTGTCAATACATTGGGTATTATTAAAGATTTGAGTCTTACCCTTCATGTTTTTCTGAATTTTTCAGTTCCTCAGGACATATGTGTCATAGATCTCCCACCTTTTTTTTCTTTGTGCCTCTCAAGAGACTTTACAGCTAAGATAGGTGGTTATGTGTTATCTGATTGGTCACATATGCTGTTTAGAACAAGATATGGAACTAAGGTTACAAATAAATCTGAAAAGTTGGCTAAAGATCACATTGAGCTGTATAACTCAAGTCCTATCAATGATATTCCTATTGTTGCAGAAACAAATTGTGTCGTTTTTATTGACAGTTAACTGACTGTCGCTAAAGAACTTCAAGAAAAAGTTGTTCTTGATGTGCTTCTACATGAATGGGCAGCTGAAAATGTGTTGGACAATCCTATAGATTTTATTCAAGATGTCGGTATGGGTAATTATGTGATGCTTGAACCTGATGCAGAGATTCGAAACCTTGAAAAGGGTACAGATCAGTTGTTATAACAACAAAATGAACTTTGGGAAATGTTTTTTGATGGTTCCAAAAGAAAGAATGGAGTAGGTGGAGGTGCAATGCTAGTTTCTCCACAGGGTGATAAGTACTTTTCAGCCTTTCATTTTGTTTTTGCATGTTCTAACAACAGTGCTGAGTATGAAGGACTCATTAAAGGCCTTGAGTGGGCAAGGAAAAGAAGAATTGACTATTTGAAAGTCTATGGAGACAGTGAATTGATAGTTAACTAGGTTAGAGGACTGAATGTTGCCAAGAATGATGCTTTGAAGTCATACATAAACAGAGTTTGGAACATAATTGAAGATTTTAATGCTTTCAATCTGATTTCTATTCCAAGAAATAAAAATAAGTATGCTGATAGACTTGCAGCAATTGGAGCACAATTTGATATCCTAGGTGATATAAAAAAGGATAAAATACAACAAAATGTCAAGGTGGTTATCAGGCCATCAATTCCTGATAACAATATTAACTGGAAGGTATTTGAAAGTGATGAGTAGATATTAACCTTTCTGCTCCAAGAAGATCAATTCTCTGTAGTGAACCAGGAAAGGATTAAACAACAATATGATGATCAAGTAATATAGCTGAAGACAAATAAACTTCCCAAAGGGTTGGTTACCTTGGAATCCATATTCAATTCTGATGATCAGCTTAAGAAGAGCAAAGTTGACATTCAAGTCAAAGAGGATCATAATGAGGAAGTTAAAAATTTTAAAGGCAAGCTTCTCAAATTAGGTAAAATTTGTTTAGCTGAAGATAAAAAAACTTTCATTGCTTTCTGCCAAGAGTATCATGATGTTTTTTCTTGGAAATATTCTGATTTGAAAGGGTTTGATCCTCATATTGCACAACATACAATTGAGTTAGAACCTAGAGCCAAGCCTGTTAGACAAAAACAGAGACCCTTGAACCCCAAGCTCGAACCTTTAATGATCAAAGAGTTGACCAAGTTAATCGAGGGGGGTATTGTGTTTCCAGTTAAACACACATCCTGGGTTTCTAACCTTGTTCTGGTTAGAAAAAAGAATGGTGAGGTAAGATTATGTGTAGATTTTAGAGACCTTAATAGAGAATTTCTAAAAGATCATTATCCCTTACCTTCTATGGAATAAATTCTCCAAGCTGTTGCTGGTTCAAAGATATTTTCTCTTCTGGATGGATATTCTGGTTATAACCAGATTCTAGTCAAAGAGGAGGATCAGTATAAAATAGAATTTACAAAAAAATGGGGCACTATGGCCTACAAGAGAATTCCTTTTGGTTTATATAACGCTTGCCACCTTTCAGCGTGCCATGGATATGGCATTTTAGAGTTTAATTGAGAAATTTTTGTTGGTTTACTTAGATGAAATAACTGTATATTCAAAGAATGCAGATGAACTATTGTCACATCTCAAGCAAGTTTTTGAAAAATGCAGAGAATATGGAATATCTCTCAATCCGAAAAAGAGTATTTTTGTAGTTCATGAAGGTAAACTGTTAGGTCACATAGTATCAAAAGACGAAGTTACCATTGATCCTGAAAGAGTTAAAGCCATACTCGAACTGCCATTACCTAATCATAAGAAATGTTTTAGGGAGAATCAAATTTTTAAGAAGATTCATTCCTAATGTTGCAAATTTATTACAACTTTTGATTGCCATGATTAAAAAGAATTCAGTTTTCAGTTGGTCAAGAGAAGCAAAACGTAGCTTTGAAGAAATCAAGGAAGCTTTAGCAATAACCCCAACATTGGTAAAACCAAATTTCTCTAAAGACTTCTTTTTGTATGCTTTTGGCAGCATTAGTTCAATTTCTGTATGCTTATTCAAAAAAACAACGATAATTTAGAGCAACCAATAGCTTTCTTTAGTCGAGGACTTGCTGATTATGAACAAAAATATACATTTTTTGTGAAACATGTTCTTGATGTGATCAGAAGTATAAATAAGCTTAAACCTTTAGTTTCAAACAATAAAATTCATATTTTGGTTGCACACCCAAGTGTAAAGGAATTTCTGTTGAACAAAGATCTGAGTGAGAAAAGAGAAGGGTGGATCACAAAAGTAATGGAATTTGATGTTGACATCATCACAAAACTTGTTAGGGGTAGAGGACTTTGTGAGAAACTTGCCTCTACCCCTGAAGATGTATAGAGATTAGAAACTGATGCTATTTTAGCTAATACTGATAAGCCTCAAAATTTTCAAGCTGTTGCACTTGCATCAGTTGCAGGTTGGATTTAAGAAATGACCCACTTTCTTCTTACTGGTGAATGTCCACCAGGTCTAAATAGAGAAAAACAAAGATACTTCATATTACAATCAATTCCTTATGTCCTCATTGATAGTATTCTTTTCTAGAAAGATCTGAGTGGTGTCTTATTAAGGTGTATTGATGTTGATCAAACAGAGTAGGTACTTAATGAGTTCAATGACAGGGTTTCAGGAGGTCATTTTGCTCCAAGGAAAACTACTTGGAAAATCATGAGAGCTGGTTACTATTGGCCCAAATTGTTTAAAGATGCATATGCATGGTCAGGGAAGTGTATTAAGTGTGTTTTATTTGCAGGAAAGGAAAAGTTACCTGCTATACGTTTACATCCAGTTCAAGTAGAGAAACCCTTCATGAGATGGGGGATTGACTTTATCAGATCAATTAATCCACCTTCCAGTGCTGGTCACAAGTGGGTGCTCACTGCCACTGACTATTTTACATGGTGGACAGAGGTAGTAGCTTTGAAAGAAGCAAATGAATCTTCAGTTTTGAGCTTTTATGAAGATATAATCACTAGATTTGGAGTCCTTGACTCCATAATTTTAGATAATGTTCTTTCTTTTATTGGGTTAAGAGTCACAGGTTGGGCTATTAAACACGAAATTCATTTGAATACATCCTCTAATTATTACCCACAAGGTAATGGTTTAGCTGAAAGTATAAATACAAATATGATCAAAATTATTAAGAGGACCATGGAGGAGAATCAAAGGGTTTGGCATACCACAGTGAAATCTGCACTTTGGGCAGATAGGATAACCCCTAAGAGATCAGTTGGTAATTCTTTGTATGTACTTGTTTATGGTAAAGAGGCCAGATTACCTCTGTCTGTGGAGCTTCTAGCTCTAGACATTGTTCACTAGTTGGAGATGTATGAAGAACAGGACCCGGTGTCCGTGAGATATGCAGAGCTCATGGAGCTTGAAGAATCAAGAGATAAGGAAATGAAAACTTTGGAGTATCATAAGCTCCAAACAAAGAGAACATTTGATAAGAAAGCTATAGCCAAATTTTTTAAAGAAGGTGATATTATTCTCAAGTGGGATGTGCTAAAGAGTGGACCAGGCAAGCACACAAAGTTTGATCATTTTTGGGCAGGTCCATTTACTATTACTGAATGCAAAGAGAATAATGCATTCCAGTTATCAAACATGGATGGAGAAAAGTTACCAATCCCAGTTAATGGGATTCATATCAAAAACTGTTTTGAGGTATGATTTTTCATTATACATGTTTAGGTTAGATTTCATGCTTTCAATAAGTGCTGCCGCACTTTAGTTTAGTTGTCGTTTCATTCTCTAGGTGTTGTCTCAGCATAGTAAATAGTTTCACTTTAGTTTTTCCTATTTTCAATAAGCTTCCAGGTGTCCTGACCTGTTCTAATGAGTTACAAGTGAGTTACATCCATGTAAAAAATTTCCCTAGGTCTATTTTTGATTTTTTCCTAATGACTCCATGCCAAATGGATAAGTTTAGGCTACTGGTTTTCATGTTTAGCAGGAAAACATCCAGCTGAGGTCGCCAAAAATGTTACTCGATTTTCACCTGCGGGCTCAATTAGGGGAAATTATGTTTTAAATTCAGCACATGGATCAAATGTGGCTCCCATAAGGGTTGAGCCCAGTGTGTAGGTGTTTGTTTTTCATTGGGAAGGTCTTCATCTAATGCTATTTCACAAGGAAGTCTATTGGAAAGCATGCCTCAATCAGATTTGGCACAAAACTCCTCAGAGAAGAAAGTCGCTGAGACCAGCTGAATGTATTGCCGATTGGCTATTGTGCTATATTCATTTGAAATACCTTGGGCACCCAGATATTTTGGCCACCATGAGTTTTTATATATCTCTTTGTCAGGGAGAAGTCTGGCCGCATGGTGGAAGTCTCAGTGAAAATATTTTCTTCGGGGAGATGTCTCTCTGACTGATAGAAGTCTCGCCGAAAGGGAATGACTCAGGGAAAGTCTATGGCTTCGTTGTGATGTCTTCCACTTGGGGAGATGTCTTGCCGACTGCTGGTGGTCTCACCAAAAGGACGTACCATTGGTATGATGTCTCACCGATAGGATGGACTCTTGCTGAAGTAGTTTGAGCTTGGAGAAAGGAAGTCTCGCTCGGTATGACCTCTTGCCGACTGAGGGGAGTCTTGTTGAAAGAATAGTGGCTCAGTGTAAGGTCTTTCCGAAGGCGATGGTCTGGCCGAATGAGTCATGATCACCATGATGTCTCCTTGACTTGTTATGGTTTCATCGAAAGGGTATATGGATATCGGTAAGACTCCTGGCCGAGGGGTTTTTGTTCACTATGATGTCTTGCCGACTCATGATGTCTCGTTGATAGTTTTAACTCTTTGGGGTGACTGATGAAGGCTCGTTGAGACCTTTGTTTGACTTGTTTGTCTTGCTGATGGGTGTGTTCATGTTGAGCATCATCAAGACTCTTGTGGATGGTCTAAATGGAAAGATATCTACTGTCAGGTGCTTTTGGTATGACCTCTTGCAGAAAGCGATAGTCTTGCCAAGGGTTTTGGATATCAGTATGACTCTTAAGGATCACTGGAATGTCTAGCCAACAATGATAGTCTGGGAGACTAATTTTGGATATTAATATAACTTTTGTAGCTTGGTATGACCTCTTGTTGACAGTTCTAAGCTATGCCAATTGTTGCTATGAAGTATAATTGCATCGGGGAGACACGGTTAGTGTCTCATTGACATGCGATTCTATTTGAAGAAATTTTGACCACTCAAAGAAGCTTGCGTGGTGTCTGTTCAACCAATCAAAGGAAGCTGAAGGTGAACTAGTGGTAGTTGGACTGATTAACTATTCTTGTGAGGAAGATCAACAGAGCATAGGCGAAATGGATCAAATTTGGTTCGATGGATGATTAGGGCATGTGAATTCAGTTTAGAGGACACCTGACACTGCTTCTCGAAGGAGACCAACCTGCAGGAAGATCTGGAACAAGAAGAAAGCCGAAGGGGAAGAGGCTGCGAGTCATAATGACAGCTGGGATGTTGGCTAGAAAAAGTGGATCGACATTAATGCCATACTTCAGAACATTCAAAGCATCTTTGATGAAGCTCTCGAGGGTGGACATAGAGGCGAGAAGTTAATGCGATGGTTTCAAAAAATCTAAGGGCTACTCCTGAGGGAAATCCTTCACTGACATGGATACGGGGGATGCACATTGAATGCATTAACTTTATTCCAAAATATCTGAGGGCCGACATGTTCAGGAACCGACTCATTTTTGTAAACCTTAGGGTAGAGGCCGACATTTTGGGTTTTGGTTGTGTATATGGCATTTTTTGCCTCTTTGTAAAGAGAGTTTAGATTATGCATTATGGAGTGTTAGTGATTTTTCTCAAATTGTTTCTTAGCTAATGGATTCTTTTTAACTCATTTGGAATTTGGAATATAAAATACAAACATTACCTTGGAAACCAGTGTTAGTGTTCATACTACTTTCATTTTTCTTTCAGATTATGTAAGTTTTGAACTGTGTTTTCTAAATCTGCATTTGAACTTTAAAGCTGTGAAATTCATCTTTCCTTCTTAAAATGTATATGCAGATTAAGCCTTTTCATGAATTATGCATAAGTTCACAAAATTATGTTGAGTAAATGAAATAACTATCATTAGTTTTCCAGGGGTATGTTCATCTATTTTATTTCATGATTCTTGTCAGTTCGGTGTATCACCACAGAGATTAGTTCCTACCATTTCTGTTTTTCTTTAGTAATCTTCTCCCTTTACCTTATAAAATCAGTAGTTTAGGTGATACTGCTAGCAAAGGAATCTGACCTTCTCCGGAGGTTCTTTTCCATTTTTCAGGTGACCCACAACTTGGAAAAGTCCCCATGTTTCTCTGAAGTATCAAGTTCTGCAACTTGATAAGGGTGTAATTTTGGTAGATAACACTTATAAGATGGATTGAAAGCTTAGAGGATGCAAAAGAAAATGTGAAGAAGATGGAAAACATGTAGATGGAGGGAATTTGAAGGAAGAATGAAGAAAATTACCATATTCGGGCCGGTTTGTCGAAGGGGGAATTACAAATCAACCTCCAATGGGAAGTGTAATGCATCTACAGGCTCCAGATGTAGGAATTTTCCAAAGATGTAAGTGCTCCACTTGGGCTTCCTTGATAGTTATTCCTCTGTTGACACACAAAATGACTGCAAAGTGGAATGAAGGTAGCAGGCTTATGTGGAATTTAGCCTTCAAATTTGGTTTTCTAAAGTGAAGAAGGGAAAAAGGGGAATTTTCATAAGGGGTGCAAATTCGCTCCTATACATTTTCCTCCCACTTTAGCAAGCACAAATATTGATGAGTGCTTTAGTAAAGTAGATTGGAGAAATAGTAGAGTTAGAAATGTATACTTGAACCATCAAGGAAGAAGATCATGATCTGGTGAACTTAAGAGTGCAAGATAAGCAAAGGACATCACAGCTCCACAAAACTGTGAAGTTGAATAAGGAAAACATCTTACAAGCTCACAGACCTGCAAGTAGGAAACCTCCAAGATCTCTCACATGAAGGAAGCCTCAAGAAGAAAGTTCCTCCAATGCCCATAGAACTACAAGGAAGGTGTCCCCTAAGAATTTTCACATGGACGATACCCATAAAAGTGCTTTACAAGCCCATAGACTTGCAAGGAAGCATCCCCCAAGATCTCTCACATGGAGGAATCCAGGAAAGCACCCTACAAACCTGTAGACCTAAAGGGAAGGTTTTCTTCAAGATCTCTCACATTAAGGAAACCCAAGAAAGCGCCCTACAGACCCACTGACTTGTAGGGAAGGTATCCCCCAAGATCTCTCACATGGAGGAAACCCAAAGAAAGCACCATATAGACCCGAAGAATTGCATGGGAGCCACCCCCAAGATATCTCACATGGAGGAAGCTCAAAGGAAGTTCCCTACAGGTTCACAGACTTGCAGGGAGGTATCCCCCAAGATCTCTCACATGGAGGAAACCTAGGAAAGAAGACTTTGCAGAGTTAGAAAACAACCATGTAGGAAAGTAAGTAGACAGTCGCACAGACTGGAAACAATTTGAAAGAATTTCAAAGGGGTCCCTTGGGAGCCCTGGTGTGAAGAAGGGGTCCACTCAAGGGACACAATATCCGAATGTGTGAAGGAGATGTCTTATTCTCGAACCGATTCATCACCAAGGAATCCTTTTGAAAGATGTTCACTTCATCAAGGAATTCAAAAGGAGAATATGCCGCCTTGCAAGGGGAGGATCAAATTTGTCCCCACATAGGATGAGGGATTTTTATTTCTTTCTTTACAAACCCATGATGAAGGAAACATGTTCCATTAGGGTTTCAAGTTGAGAATGTGATTCTTGAAGAGAAGTTTGTTATGACTTTCAAGAAAAGATTTGTTGGAAATGAATGAGTTTTTTGAAAATCAAGATGTTGAAGAAGAAGCGTTGTCACACATGAGAGGGATAACTCAAGAAAATAAGAGAGAAAGACAAGGAAAGGGAAAAAGAGAAAAGTAAATGTGAACAAAGGGCACAGGGGTAGCCTGATATTTCAGGGTCTAAATTGCTCATAAATACACAGATATATATATATATATGTGTATGTATGTATAGTAATAGTATATAAAATGAACATTCATCAACCCCCTACTATATCAAGCCATGTGAAGAATGCAGAGAAGAAAAAGTAAAAATAAAAAATTGGGTCAACATGGAAGGGAAGCCTACAATCCCCCAACGCTTTGTATCGTCCCTAATTTATCAAAAATCAAGTCACAAACATGGAAGAATGATGATACAAATAGAGGTAGGTTTATGAAACAAAAACCATGCTTATATCTAAGCACCAACAAGGGCGATGAGAGCCATCTAGGAACACATAGCATGACTACGGGGGAGCACATCACAACACACGCACACACTAACACACATCTAATCTAAAGATAAAGAAGAGGTTTCCTAACACTCATCGACCAAGAGGTTGTTAACTTCCCACTCTAGATCATCGTAGGGGGAAGGAGGAAAAGCTTGTAGTGGTGGGATGTTAAGAGGAGGAGCATCTTGCCCTATTGTTACAAGGGATAAGGAAGAGAGCCTCGCAAGGTCCTCTCCATTGAGCTCCTGTGGAGATAAGGTCAATGATTTTGTGAAGATCACCGAAAATGATGGAACTTCATCCAGAGAGTTAAAACATTCACTTCATAGGAGTGCCATGTATCACGTTAGCGGACAAGGAAGGTTGTGCCCGAGGTTCACCACTAGGCTCATCAAATGATTCAAGAGTAGTGAAAAACTCATCTGAAGTTGAGACTGGTTCTGTCACTAGGACAAAACAAGTTAGCATGGGGCCACCTTTCAGGGAAGGTTGGCTTTTCTTATTTCCTTCGTTGCTAGAAGGACCACACTCCACCTTTTGCTTCATTAGGGGAGGTGAACTCCCCATAGACGAAGCAAGAGGTGCAGAGGAAGAGGAAGAAAGAACCATAGTAGATACGACCAAGGTGTTAGTCATATATATGGGATTTGGGAAAGGAAGGACATCCAGAACAAACATAAAAAAAGGTGGATCCACCGAAGGAGTGATGAAAACCTACACCTTTTTTGGGTTAGGTGCATTCATACTCGTAGCTAAAGCTGGAAGTGATGTACAGCTAGTTTGAATAGAAGCAGAGGGGAGGAGAGAGGAGGATGCACCAGGCCCCGGTATAGGGACTGTCATTTCCTCTTCCTTCCTCTGTAAGGCATCCTTCTTAGCCATGAGATCCTTTCGCCAGTGCTTTTGCTCACGTGTAAGGAAATTTTTGTGACTCTTTGAAGCAAAGGCTAGAGGCTGCAAAGGAAAAAAAGGCTCCTACTCAGCCATGGGAGTGTCCACTACAACCATTTCCAATGGATGAACAAAATCCTAAACAGGAGTAGGAGGGGTAGGTTGAGAAGTAGCGGGGGGGGATCGACTCAAGTGCCTCGACAATGAGCCTCTTCCCATTCACTACTTTGGGAGCAAGAGTGGTAGGAGGCTGCAGAGGTTGAGATAAAGAGGACTCTCCACGGGGGACTTTTCCTCTACCATATAGGTAGTACCAATGTCTAGGTGGTTTAGTAGGAAGGTCCGATATCTTGATCTTGGGTCTATGCCAAGGAGGGATCATCAAACTCAATGGGTAGAAGCTAGGCTTGCTCATCCAATACTCCTCCCAAGAGAGTGGAGTGGATGAGTCATCCTGAGGGGAGGTCACCTTCTCCTCCCCTTTTTGAGAAGGGGAGGCAGCTGATTGTTGTGATATAGGAAGAGGTAATTTTGGTTGTCTCTTTCCCCTGGTCTTGTACTTTACATAATTCTTGTAAAGTAGGTTCGTTCTTGGAGGAAGCAGACCAACCGAGGTGGGCCAAAAATGGTCTAATGGGTATCCCCCATGGGACACTAGAGGCTAGTATCTGGTGTCATGCACTATGTGCACAAAACCTTCATGGGAAAAAAATTAGAAATTTGTGGATAATAAAGGAAATTCCATTCATAAAAGCTAGCCAGGGTATGCCTAACTTCATTTTGAACAAATTTGGCTTTGGGATAACATCAAAAACTGTGTCAACAACCCTAGGTCCAACTACAATAGACAAATTTATCAATCCATAGGGTTTCAGGGAGAGACCATTGTGTGTATGGATGGTAGATTTCCTTTCTTTGTAATCTTTTCCATCTAATGAGTTAAGCCACACCATCTCTTTTATGATAACATTCACTTAGCTTGTGGGGCCTACTAGGACCTTTGACACAATGTTTCCATTGAGGCGAGTGGGAATATAAAGAGGTGAGGGGTTATTATTTATGGGTAGGTCCTGTGACGTGAATGTTATATCTGATGAACTAGTCACAGGCTGTGCGGTAGAAGTAATAGTGACCATATTAACATAGGCCTCAAGCTAAGTGATAGAATCAGTGGGATCGAAAATCATGTTAGCAGAATGTGATGGAAATGGGTCCGTGTATATTTGTAGTTCACTATTCAATTTCAACACTAATTTGTTTTCATTTTTTTTGCTACCATTGAGACGAATAGTACCATCCTTAATGTGGTCTTATATCTCATGACATAGATGCATACAAAATTTGGTATCATGTCTATTAACTTGATGGTACTAATAGTAAGTACTTCCATCATACCAACTAGGGTATGGTTCCTTTAGAGGTTTAGGGCTTGGAAAGGTTACGATCTTATCCTTCAATAACTTTTCTATGACGAAGGAATAAGATTCTGATAACTTTGTGAATTTTTGGTTTCATCTGAGGCCGTTGTCATCTGTAGTGGCTACTACATTCACAATAGCTTTACCTTTTCCATAGATCGACACAATAAATTTTTCTTTAGAATGGGAGTGCAAGGAGGACCTCCTGAACTAAACCACCGTTTGCTGATATTCTCGTAGGGCTACACACAAATGTGCAAAAGAAGGGTATTTCATAAGGGAAAACTTCTCTTGCCAAGGCCTTTGTAAGTTCCCTATGAATACCTTTTGTACGTCAAAATTGGTTAGCGGATATGAAATTTGTGAGAAGAGCGCTTGATATCGTGCTATGAAATTAGTGATCTTTTCATTGTCTCCTTGTTTGCATCAAACGAGATCCAAAAATGTCATCTTCGGCCTGATGTTAGCTTGAAATTGTTGTAAGAATTGGTTTACAAGTTGATCAAATGAGAAAATAGAATTATTAGGCAAGGAACAGTACCACTTGAGTGTTGCATCCTTGAGAGATCGAGGGATTAGTTTGGCCATCAATGCAGTGTGATGGAAGAAATTCGTGCACAAGGCATTAAAGGCAGACACATGTGTTTGTGGTTCCCCTTTGCCACTGTATTTCTCAAACTTAGGAATCTCCATCCCTTGAGGGAAGGGAGAGTTCAAGATTGCGCCCAACAATTTGGACTATGTTGGAAGAAGGGTTGGAAGATAGGCTGGGTAGAAACTTGGAAGAGACTTGCTAATTGGATCTGCATCTTACCCATATTTTGAAGAAGATTATTCAGAATAGGGTCATTAGAAGATAGAGGGCCAAAGGAACCACCTCTAGAACCACCACCGGAGCCACCACTAGAACCACCGGTGTGACCACCACTAGAACCACCACTAGAGCCATTGCTACTAGTAGGGCCTCTGCTAGAGTTACCTCCGCTTCCAAAGCCACCACCATGACCTCCACCAGAACCACTTCCACCAGCACCACCCCTGCTACTGAAGGTACTACCACTACCAAAGCCTCCACCACTCATCCTGTCAAAATCTCCACTACTAGAGGTGACAAGAGGGGTGAAGCTATAACCAAAGGGGATCTTTTTCACTCTAATAGTTTTGGATCCCTCTGGGGCAGAGGGGATATTGATTGAGGGTATGACATCAGCCATGTATACTGACGTAGGAGGCATCGATAGTCCTAGTTGTCTCTCATGGTCTTCAAAGGTGACTCCTCATACAATGTTAGGATTGTTCAGAGGAGCATGCACATTGGTTAGACTATTGAGACTAGCCAGGAGCTCCAAGCCTATTCGGTCTTTTCCAACCATACATTTCAACTCACTAATGACCCTGGCTATCTTTGGATTCCTTTCCAAGTGATTTTCTAAGGCGCCCAACCCTTTGCTAAGGGAAAAGACATATTCTAAAGGGATTTGAATATCCTCATACTCGTCCGCTGATGATGGTGTAGGAGGCGCAGGAGGAGTGGGGACGTGGTTGGTATCGTTAGAGAATCCTATCTACCTCGACAACTGCTCCTGCATGACCAAACGAATGATGGGACTAGAGAAAAAAATTGTAGAGAAACTAGTAGTGACCTTCATACTTTCCATTGGGAGGTGTTGTATACTTCTCCTAACAATATACCCAAAAGTTGTGGACTGGGTTGTGATGCTCATAAACCTTCACAACACTCAGGAGCACAACGATCACAAGGTATAAGAGGAAATTCTCAACACCAATAGATGAAAAAATGTTGGTTCACATCGGGTTCACCAAAAATGTAAGAGAGGGGGACCAACCATGTTCAAGGACCTAGGTCACAAAGATCCAAGAGTGGAGGGCTGCCCCAACTTACCTCAACTTAACAAGGTGTTAGGAAATGCAGGATGAGAATGATGAGGACTATAAGGTCCTTAAATCGCTTTGTGGACCCGAAACACATAATGGTGCTAGGCAAGCCAGTTTTTAGGTCTAATAACTCTATGCCCCAGGAAGCTATCTGCCTAAGGACGGAAGCACAATTTTGGGAGGAAAAAACAATGCACTAGTGTCTCTCAGGTGTGCTGGCATCCGTACGACTAGAGGACTAAAGAGGCAAGGTCAAACACTAGAAAACAGACTAGCAGCCTAGCTAACTACTACCAAAGGGTCAAAACAAAGCTATGAAGTAGGAAATATATGTATGAATATGATAAAGCAAATAAACAAGAGTTAGGATGGGAAAAATAATATCATAGAAGTACTCATTCACTAACTAACTCCAAGTCACACCTCTACCTACACACAATGCAGAGGAAAATTGTTGGGTGGTTGTATAGGGGTCTACCTTAGTCAAACCCCCGTTTTGGTGTTTCCACCTCCATAGACAACCAATTTTGCAATGATAGAGAAATAGTATGATAAAGAAAGAAATGAATTAAAGAACACTAAAACACTACAAACAATAATGTGCTACTCAAACAAATAGTAGAGGAGAGGAGTAGAAAGCTTACCACCTCCACCAAGAGCACTAAAGGCTAATGGAGGAGAAATGAGAGGATTGAAGCCCCTACTGCAATGGTTTTGTTCCACACTTTCTCTACTTAGTTGATGGATTGATGTTGTTGCTACTATGTAGTGCAAGAGTGTTGCTAGAATGCTTGGAGAGTGATCAAGTTGAGTGCTTAGAAGATGGATTGAAAGCTTAGAGGATGCAAAAGAAGTTGTGAAGAAGATGGAAAACATGTAGAAGGAGGGAATTTGAAGGAAGAATGGAGAAAACGACCATATTCGGGTCAGTTAGTTGAAGGGGGAATTACAAATCAACCTCCAATGGGAAGTGTAATGCCTCTACAAGCTCTAGACATAGGAATCTACCAAGGACATTAGCATGCCGCGTGGACGTCTATGTGCCACGTGGGCATCCTCGATAGTTATTCCTCTATTGACACACAAAATGACCACCAAGTGGAATGAAGGTAGCGGTCTTATGTGGAATTTAGCCTTCAAATTTGGTTTTCTAAAGTGAAGAAGGAAAAAAGGGAAATTTCCATAAGGGGTGAAAATTCACTCCTATACAATCATGAGAAAGCAAATATCTAAATTCATCCTAAACTACCTCATTTGTCACTATGATGTTTCACAAGCCCTTATCTCAGACTTGATGGAACAAATTTCAAAAATTAGGATGTCCATGAGTTATGCCAAAGATTCAATATCCAACACCAGTTCTCTACCCATTACTATCCCTAGGGAAACAATCAAGATGAGGCTTCAAACAAAACCATCCTTAAAATTATCAAGAATATTGTCAATGAAGTTGGACATGACTGGCATTTTCAATTAAACCCCACCTTATGGGCTTATAGAACTAGTGTTTGCATGCTTACATGTGCTACACCCTTTCGCTAGTGTATGGAACTAAAGCTATCCTACCCATTGAGGTCAAGCTCCCATCATGGGGAGTTTCACTAAAAAATATCATTATCGATGAAGAATATAGGGTATTCCAGTTAAACGAGCTAGAGTTGCTAGATGAGCATTGTCTTGATGCTTTGAATCATTTACATGCTTATCAAAATTAACTCAAATGGAGCTATAATAAGAAAATAAAAATTATGTCCTTCCAGGTAGGAGATCTTGTACTAAAGGAGAATCAAAAGAACATGTCAGAACCATATAGAAAAGGGAAGTTTGAGCCTAATTGGTTAGGACCATTTGTTGTCATAGCCAGTTACATTTTGGGAGTATATTAGTTGTCAACACCTGAAGGAGAACCCTTGTAGTTTCCTATCAACAACTCACATCTCAAAAAATTTTATGCCTAGGCTTGAAGGGTATAAATCCAAAAACTCCCAAAAAAAAGAAGTAACAAAATCCAAAAAAAGAAGAGAGGGGATTGAAAACAGTAAAGAAAAAAATAATCCTCTAGTGAAAACCACTTCGATGGCACTTTGGGCAAGTACCTTAGTGGTGAAAACTCAACAAACAAGCACTTGGTGTAAATAAGCACTATCCATCCATCATTAAATCTTTGTCTTATCTTGCTTTGCTACCCACCAAATTCACCCTTCATCCTATTATCCTATTTATTCCATCACCCATCCACATCTATATCATAGCTAGGTATTACGTATGTATCATATTCCCGTTCAGTACTACTTGTCACATTCCTAAGGTTAGTTTGTCCTAATTATATTGAGGTAGTCTATCACATCACACTGGGGGAATTTGTCTATACTTGCATTGGATCAGGTTCTTGTATATCCCTTTAAGGTTCTTTCAAAAAAATCCAAAACTGTCATAAAATCACAAAATCCAAAAACACTCGTAAAATCCAAAAATCCTAAAACATTTGAAAACTTATACGGTCAAAAAATCCAAAAAATTCAAAACATCATCAAAATCCCTAAATAGGTCAAAATGTCAAAAAAATAAAAAAAATGGTTGTCAAACTACATTGTCTCTAAGCTTGAATGTAGGCAAGGCCATCATTGGTGCACCCCCAAGGAATTAGGTTAGTCTTTAGGATTTTGTCACAATAATTTGACAATCCATCAATGTCTATATCTCATCAATAAATGGTTACTGGTCAGAGTCAGTAAAAATTCGTTGTCTCTATGTGTATAACGTAGGAAAGGCCATCACTGATGAGCCCTTGAGGTGCTAGGTTAGTTTCCCCTTAGGTCTTGGTCTAAACTCAAAAAACAAAAAAACATTTGAAAACTAGAAAACCAAAAACATTGGAAAACAATCAAAAATTCCTAAACAACCTTAGATAACTTGAAAACTTAAAAATTCACATACATTCAAAAAGATCAAAAGCAACCTCAAAACATTGAAAACTTCAAAAACATTAAAATATTCCAAAGGTTCCAAAACCACCTATCATCCCATTTTTCTTTCAATCATAATAACCTTCCATCCATAATAAATCAATCGTCATCCTCAAACTTTGGTAAAACAAGTGGAAACAAGTGTGGCAATTCGTGAAGTGTGAACCTAAATATAAAAATTTAAAGTCTTGATCATAAGTAAACAAGTTGGCAACGTTTGTATCAATGACCTATCAAAAAAATAGTCTTAGTCAAAAAATATTATAAACATGTCCTAGGATGCATCCTTCCTACAATGGACATCATCATCAAAAATCACCCTAGTTATGTTACTTTGACAAGAGATACAAATAACATTGACTGTTTGTTCATTTTGATATTTTCTTATGATTTATCTTTTTGACCCATTTCGAGGACCTCTCGATGATGTCTATCAAAATGATTTAGAGAGAAAGGGATGGGGAATCAATCATTATCTTTCATTTGTTGTGCTTGTTGGATGTTCTTGTAAAATAACCTTGGCGAATACTTGCTTTTTGTGTGTGGGGAGGTTCTTTTGAATAAATTGTTGACTATTGTGTATGCTTTGGTTTGAAATATTCTAAACTTCTAAACTACATTCCAACGAGGTTTCCATATGTTAGGTGTGAGCAAGGATACTCCTATTTTTTGTAGAGTCAAATTCCATCGCACTAGATACAATTCCATCTTGGTTATCAATACCTTTATGCACCATATCTATGTGTTATATCAAAAATAAGGAATGAAATGATGAAGTATCCCAATCCCTAAAACAAGAAAGTCATCAATATCGTCACCATATCTACTAAAGTCTCAAATAATTGTAGGCTTGTTGGACTTCTAAATCAATCTCAATTTATTAGTGGTTAATCCATTCATCCTATTCTTCTATCTTTTTTCCCTGCTAACATGATATAATGATAGTCAACAAAAATAATAATGCATCCATCTTGCATCCACAAACCATCAACATACATACATCTTGCATAATCGTATCATAATCATCCTCATATCATAAGAATATCATATTTCATAGAAATTATATGAAAAGAAATGCATCCATCCCATAACATATCATATATAAAAGATACTGAAAAAAAAGTAAACCATTCATCGCATTGCATTCATAACATAAATCATACATTATATATCATATAGCATCACATCATAAACCATAAATCACATTGCATCACATGCATAATAAAGGTATGTATCCATCCATAAACATATGCATACATACATGATCATAAATCATAAATCATCACATAAAATGAAACATCACATCAATAAAGTGCTGCATCAAATTATCTCATATTTATATCATCATCAAAATATGATTGTCATGATACAAAAAATTGAATAAGTGTGTAATATCATAAAAAATGGGTATACATGAGGCTATCAAAAATCAACCAATGAATGTATATACATATCCATATCAGGTTGTACATAAAAAATGTGTATAAGCACAAATCTATCCTTTTCTTTGTTTGTCATCATAATGAGACTAATCCTAGTGACCAACTAATGGCTGTCAGTGATTGCTACACCCAGTCTATTGGTGAACTGAAGGTGCACCTCCTGAACCACTAGGCTACTAGTGAACTGAATGTGTATAAGTACAAATCTATCCTTTTCTTTGTCTATCATCATAATGAGACTGATCCTGGTGACCAACCAATGGCTGTTAGTGATTGCTACACCCAGGCTACTGGTGAATTGAAGGTGCACCTCCTGAACCACTAGGTGCCACTCTGCTCCTCTGTGAAAAATATAGTTGTTTCTAGTGAGGAGGGACATCTCTATAATATAAGGTCTTGTAATAAATGACCTCCATCATGGTTTTTCCATACATGTGTGTAGATACCACCTGACCCTATGCCTGCTAAGAAGTAGCCTCTAGCTACTTCCTACAACCTATCTCTTGTGTCAACTGAATTTTCAACTGCTGGAATTAATGTCTATCCTGGTCCTACTCCCTAGTAACCTACTATACCTATTGGAGCACCTGATCCCACTCTTGCTTACTTTTGTATCTCTTAGCAGTGAGAGATAGGATCTATGTGTTTCATGGGTTGGGACCCTGTGACTATTATTATGGTTGCTGCTAATGTTGATATCGGGGTGCCTATCGCAAGGGATGAATTAGAGGAGGATGACCTAGTACTTGTCCAACCCTTGGATGTTGGTCGACACCTTGATTCTACTGCTGCTGGTGTCAATCTTTAGAAACTTGATTACCATACCCATCTCAAGGAGGTTGCTATACTCAACCGTGTCCTCTACCCTACCTCTGACCCCTGTCTTTGCGAGGAACCTATCCCCTAGCTGGATAAGTCAACCCAACTAAAGCATGTTGAAGGAACCAGGAATCATACACATGTGTGGTCCTTGCATCATATGGATCACCAACATATACCAATGGCTATGGCATGAGTGCTCTAAAATTGTCAATAACCACTTGTGGCAAGATCTGCTGTCCCCAAACTATCTCTTAGATAGTTCGTGCAAATATGGCCCTTTATGTGGGCTGCAATGCATCCTAAATTTCCTTGAACTTCTTGGTAACACGATCAGGCAAGTACCTCTCCACCTTGGTATGATCCCATCCCAAAATGTACCTAGTTTGTCGTGCATAAAATAACTGCTCCTAGTCATCATACCAGGGATGGGCCTAGATCCACAACCTCCATCTAAAAAATATCATATAATCTATAACTTGCCTCCAATGGGTGATCCCTGTATGTTGCAAAGTAATCATGGCTCCATATTTGTAAACAAATGGTTGATCAAGATCAGTGTTGACGAGTGTAATGATAGGTCAAAGCACAACAATGTGCTCCCACATCCAAATATGCATAAGAGTGACATCAACCACTATAGCTCACCCCATTAGGTAAATGACCCGATGCATGTCATGGTATAAAGAGGCGAGTATAATAGGCCGCCAAGCATAGAGTCAATCTAGTGGTTGTCGACCCAAATGATGTCTACCCCAAGCACATCAAATATTGCATCCTAGCCAAACTTAGTATCATAGATGACTTTCTCCCCATGGATCAGGGCTCATAGAATGTGCCACACATCCTCTAGTGTGATTGTGGCCTCTCCAGTTGGAAGTTGGAATGAGGATGTCTCACTATTCCAACACTCCACCAATGTTGTCATCATCGCCAAATATGCCCTAATCTCTGTCATGTGAGTGACAAATTTGAGTCCAATTGCTACAAGGAAAAAGGTTCTCATCATCCCAAAAATGGAAAATGTGAGAAACAATGCTAGGTTGACGTTCAATTGACATGAGTGCTCAAATGATCTCCTACACACACCAAGAAAATAGTGCCAAATTTTCTAAAACTGATAAAATTTGGAGTCTAAAACCCTAATTCACACAATTATGCACCAATTTAACAATTGTCCTGCTCAGGTAAACTGCAATTGCATCACAATTTTATAATTGCGTCACTATGTACAATTGTGTATCAACATTGAAGTTTGAAGTTGGACCCAAATTACTTATTGCATTGCTATTTTGTAAATGTGTCACAATTTCACAATTGCAACACTGGACCAAAATAACACATTCCACTACTATTAGACAATAGTGACACTATCTTGCAAATGCGATCCTAGACCAAAATCATAAATTGCAACACATCATGAAAAATGCGTCTCTGTAGTGTAATTGTTCCACCAACCATGACAAAGGCATCACAATACTGTGAGGAAACTGTCTATATAACTTTGATGCATAATAAGTGCATAAAAATGTGAAAAATGAGAAAAGTTTTAGGAGGCGTATGGGAGGTCTTGCATCGGCTGACCGTTGGTACTCTCAAACCCTGTTTGCGAGGTGCTAGGGAAGCGTTGGAATAGCCATATTGTTATAAGGCCAGAGCAAAACTGGCAACAATTATCTAAAGGAAAGTGTGCAAATGAATTGAAAATGACCCCTCAACCTCTATGTAAGCCTAAAAATTACGGTTTTAGCCCTAATTAGGGTGGGAAAATGGAATTTTTAATCCTTTTTATCAATTTTTGAGATATAAAGCCTATTTTGAGGAATTTTTTGGCTTCTAAGCCTATTTCACATCTTGGAGCTTATTTTCTGCAGCTGAACCCATGTTAAATCTTTGTTACAATCTTGACTTGAAAATTAAAATTTCCACTCGATCTCTCATGGGGGCAGTGTACTAGCATAAATTTCCACTAGGACAATATTGGGGCATCCGAAAAATCAAGAATTTTTAAATTTTTGATCTAGGCAACAACATTGATCCAAAAAGCACCAGTCTTTGATCCAATGTAACATGTACCTTGCTTCAGAGAGGGGAAAAATGTAGACGCTTAAAATCATCCTGATCGATATTGCACATCTAAATTTGATTGTTAACACCATTTTCATCCTAATTTACCTCTTTTTGACTGTTTAATTAAATAATCTTCATTGTTTACTTAAATTTATCATTTTCTCCTATTAATCAAATAATTAGTGTTATTTGGCTAATTCATCTCCTTTCATACTAATTTTTTCATCCTCTTTAATTGGATACTGTGAATTATGTAATTAATTTTTAAATTTCTTCTCATTTAATTAAATAATCTTAATTATTTAGTTGAATTTCATTAATATCCCCCTTTTTATTAAATAAGTTAATTACTTAATGAAATACCTAATTTCCTCCATCATGCACAATTAAATAATTTCTTAAATTACTTAATTAGCTAATTTCTCTCACCCTTCCACTTGTAAAAATAATATTCCCATGGAATATTCATCCATTTGTAATCCTCCAAAATGGGAAATATCTTGTAAAAGCTTCCTAATTTATAGGAAGTGTGTTTCTTCAAATTAATGAGAGCCATTGATTAAAATCCTTGATCATTGTCAACTTGCATTCTCATCCATTGATGGGAATCCTTGATCCATGCGATATCCTCTTATTGAGTTTCATCCATTGATTGATTAAATCAATCTTGATCATTGATTCATCCATTTATCCTATAAATAGTCCTCATTTCTATGAGAAAAGGATCCAATTTCATTTATATTAACTACACTATGATGATTTTAAGAGCATTCCTTACAAGAATTTTATCATTTAGCATCTATTTTAGTTAATCTTTGCATCCATTTTAGCTTATATTTCATCCATTTTCATCAATATTCATAAATGGCATCGATCTGAAAGTTTGTTTCAATCTAGGGATTGGGAAAGGGATGAAATTCCACATCAATGCAACACCAATCCCCAATGGGATGAGGTATGAGGCATTAGATTATTTTCCATTGTGCATTTCTAGTTAGTTTCTTGTTTAATGGATTCTTTGTTTGACGTTTTCAAGTATTTCTTTGGGCGCTTGACTTAACTAGTTAGATCTTGGTTTATTTCTTGTGGATCAACCATGTTTAGCTTAGGTTATGATCATGCTCAAAAAATCCATATCTATATGTCGTAAGCTCCTTCTAACAACATGTCCAGAGGTTTTTGGTTGAGTCGTAAAGCTCATAAAGCTTCACAACAAAAAGCCCTAACACACTTAGGAAATGAGAGAAATGTATCTAACACTAAGAAATGAAAACAAGAATCTAAGAAATGAAAGCAAGAATTTAACACCAGGTTCACCAAAAATGTAGAGTAGGGGGACTCGTCACCCTTAGGGCTCTAGGTCACAAGAGAGCCTTAAGGAAAAAACTACCCTAAACTATCTCAGATTGAACAAAAGATAAAAAAGGAAGAGAAGAGATAGGTTGAAAAGCAAGGGAAAATAGAACTCTATTTTCCTTTTCCTAAATGATAGATGTTTCCATAATTGGGTGAGCTGACCATAAAGGTTTTAGACTGTTGACCAGAAAACTCACTGTCTGAGGACAATACTATAGGAACCAGACTCCAGTGTGCCACACTAGCATCCTAGGGACACATTGGCATCATATGCAGACATAGGTTTGATAAACAGTTAGAAAGCACATAGGGCCTACTTACTACCCGACTATTCAAGTTTTACAGTTTAATAGAGAAAATATAGGAAGAAACAAGTACAAAAAGAAGAATGTTGAAATGTTATTCTAGTCTAAAAATGACAAAGAAAGAGTAGGAAAGAATACCATGCCACTCACAATTTAGTCTTCTAGTTTGATTCAAGTGAATGAACCTGTACCTACACAAAAAAATAAAAAGAAAAAATTTGGGCTACATTTTGAGGTCTGCCTTAGTCAAACCCCTTTTTTGGTGTTCCCACCTCCATGGAAAACCAAATATGCATTGCTATGGAGAAAGTGATAAAGAGAATAAAGGAAAAAGACACTACAAAATAGAGCACAAAGATAGCCTGAATGCTACTCTATAAGAACAATGATGCAAGTAAATAAAAAGACCACTATCACCTTCCCTTTTGCTAGTACTCAAGGTTGAGAGAGGAATATGATGAGAGATGACACCACACCAAGAGAATGGAGCTTTTTTGACCTACACAACAATGTTGTTGTAGAAAAAGTGCGTTGTAGAAGTCAACTAGAGAGATTTTAGTAACTGTTACTTGATTTTTAGCTTTCAACTGAAATCAGGTAATTTAGTGTTTATTCTTTTGTGTTGTTTGTTCTAACATTTAAAAGATAAACCAAAAATATTCTAATTTCAATATGCATGGAAGAGTGATTTCCAAATGAAATAGATTACATTTTTTCATTCCAATGTGGCAATTATAGCAAATGAGAAAAGAGAATCATATGTATACAAATGTAATCTTTTATTGATAATCCTGAAGTGTACATGTCCCTCACAAGCCAAGGGACTAACTTTACTTATTCCATGGAAATATGAAAACAATTTATACATGAATAAGTAAAAATAAACAATGTGCATGAAATAACGGAGACCAGTCATTGCCTGAGAATGACTGGTTACAAGTTGCCCGCTTCCATGTTGTTGCTTCCCCGAACCACTTGTGTCCTTCTCAGCTCCGTAGTGTTCCTAGATCCTGCATTTGAAAATATAATGATATTAGAGCGAGGCTCTAAGGAATGAAAGATTCAATCCTTACATACACACCTACCTATGCATGTATAAACTGATCCATAAGTGCATAAAATAAGCATGCAAACCTTGGATGTCTTGGAAAACAATGAAGTTATCAAACACATGTCCAAAATATGCATTTATTTTCTATATGTTTGCTTCATGTACATATTTAGGATAGGTCTAGTTACTGTTCTGATTCAAATTAAATACAACATGTGGGGAAAATGTGGCTCCCACAAGGGTAGAGCTCAACGTGCTTTGAAAGGAAAAGGAAATTGAGAAACTTGATCAAATATTTATCTGTTATCAATGCATTAAATCAATATCTAAATCACACTAGTTGATCAACTTTCATTATCAGATTCAAAAGATGCAACACATTTTGCTGGGTATGTCTTTCAATCTTCTTAAGTGAACCCTTGATCCATTTTTTAAAAGGAAGTAAGTGATTTCATAGATGCATCAAGTTCAATTATGCATCTCTTAAACAATGAGGAAGCATTTCAAGATGTTGTCAAGCCCCTCTCACCGTAACCCTATTGGGCAGTCACACATCACATAGGAAGGTGAGCTTTCAGGTCACCCACATAGGTGACATGTGGCTGTCCAATAAAATTAAAATGAGGAGACAATGTGTATTTATTACACATAACCAGAAAGAGAGCAGTGGTTGAGCCAAGGTCATAATACAAGTGCAAGGACAACACCTTTGCAAGAGCTATGGGAGGAAAATGGGATTGATAGTGTTCATTCATAGGCGTACTTGTGAAAATGAATGCAAGAAGTGAAGGTCATTTTCATTGATAAGGACAGTAAACAATGCATGCTACAATGGTCTCATGAAGGACATCAGTAATAAATGTATGCTACATGATAGCAGGGGTAGTTACTACATTCAATGGAGAAAATGAGCCATGTTTCACCTTGGTGGCGAACAATGAACTATGATATGAGCCATGCAATGAAGAGTACAACCAACCAACAACAAAGATCAGTTGCATATACATCAAATAAATTACAAGTTTACAAGTATGGGGGAGTACTCAAAATAGAGCATAATTGTTTTTCATGGCAAAGAAACATGGCCACCTATTTTCAAAATTTTCCTATGAGATTATGGCCTGAAAGAGTGAAAAGGAGAAAATCAAAGAATCCATGACTTTTTGCCCTCATAAGTGAGATAAATGAAAGTTATACGATGTCTTCTAGATTGGGAATATGATAAGCTTGAAAGTATTCCAAGCATGTCAAACAGGACAACAACAAAAGACAAAATATGAAGTTTCTTTCAAATTGGAAAAAGGACCCATCTGGGTTCATTATGAAAATATGATATAGAGGCTAATGTGGTGAACATCCTACAAGAGTAAAAAAAAATGAAAGCTATTTCATGTATTATGACAGGCCGTGGTGAAAATTGGCCTTTTTCTGCAAAATGTAGAAAACCCACTCGAGGTTTCAAAAAATGGAGCCACATTGCTATTTTTTTACAGAAAAATGGAATGAACTTGCAAAATAATCTATAGTTTTTGAAAAAAATCTAAACTTTTCAAAAAAATAAAGATACCCACTTGGGTTCTTTAAGAAATATTTTTGTAGATGCAACAACATACATGCTACAAGAAACCTAAACAGGGGTTTTTGCAATTATAGTGAAAATGAAGCAGCAAATCATGATAATGGAAAAAGGAATCATAGTCATATTGTATGCACATGGTTTGATGAATGGACAATCTAAATGTTTTGAAATAAAAAGGAGGATAGATATATCCAATTCCAAGAAGAAAAAGAAATGACAAGGCACAATGAAACAAGTAAAGATTTCAAAAAGTCACAGGAGCAGTGCAATGGCATTGAATCATCTGACAAGCATTTATCAGTTGTAGGAAAACAATTTCTTGTGTAACAGTTGACAAGGATTTCTTTGTTTTAGCTGATAAATCTCATGATATTTCATTCACATTATAATCTTGCACATAAAATTTAGAAAATAAGAAAGGGAAAATATCATGAGGGCAAAGTGAAAAAAGATAAAGGAAATAATGTTATGTCCTTTTTTTTATTTCAGTATCCCTAAAGGCTAAGGTGGGAAATGCTTGAAAAAAGGAAAGATTTGAAATAAAGGAGTGTGTGAACCCAAGCCTTGGTACCTGCAAAACAACATGAGTAAACAAGTTAAAGAAGGAAATGCAAGCCAAAATGAAGATTCCCCATGAAATCCATTTGCAAACTCAAATTAGGAAGAAAATATCAATTGAAGAACACAAAGCAAATGACAAAAACAAGATAAAATCCTAATTAGAAAAGCAAAAACTTGATCCCATGGGGGAATTGGTGCCAATTTGATGTGAAAATTGGCCCTTTCCCAATTCCTATTATTGCAAGCTTCAAACGTTGAAGAGATTGATCCACTTTTGATGATGAATGGTGAGAGCTCCAAGCCAAAAATCTGCAATAACCTAGCTAAGAACTCAATATTGATGAATGGAAATGGCTAAGTATTTTAGCATGGTAACTTTGGTTGGATTGTGGATGATAAAATGAGGATATGAGCCTTTCATTTATAGGATTTCAAGATGAATGAAAGTCCAAATTTGAGCAATGTGGTACTAACTTTCATCCAATGACATGGTGCCACTTGTCAAGCTATGAATGGATGATGGTTGTGCAAGATTTGGGGTTTGTGCCAATAAATGCCAATATTTGAAATTCAAATTTGTTGAAATGACATGTAAGAGGGAAGGGAAAATGCAATAAATGCCATTTGGCTCAAGGCAAAGGACATGTAAGATTAATTTATTGCCTTGTTGGATGTACATGTTGACTTGGAATTTTTGAATTCAAATTGAGAGAATATTCCAAAAGATGCCATGTGAGGGAAAATAGGGATTTAATAAATGAATTAAATCTATTTTCATGTGCAACTTGCATTATCTAGAGGATGTGACATGATATTAGATTAAATTAATCAAGGGTTAATTAATTTAACATGAGATTTGATGATGTGACTTATTTGACTTAGATTTATGGATTTATTTAAATCAAATAAGAGGGGAATATGATAAGAGGCTAATTAAATAAATATTTTGATTTATTTAATTAAAAGGGATGATGTTAGATTAAATCAAATAAGGTTTTAATTTATTTAATTTAATGGATAGACTTTAGAGATTTAATCAAATAAATTGATTATTTAATTAAATAGGGATAATTAGATCAGATGGGTTGATTTAATTAACAGAAGGAATTGACTCAATCAGATAAAATGATTTATTTAATTAAGAGACGAATATTGATGAATTTAATCAGATAGGGGAATTTGATTAAATGGTTAGACCGAGGGATGATTTAGGAAGAAACAATGTTAGTAAGTTAGGATCAGATGCACAATGTCAATCAGTATATTTTGCATGTCTACATTTTGCCCCTCTTTGAAGCAATGCACTCATTGTGTTGGTTCAAATAATAAACGATCTTGATCAAAGCCGATTTTATTTATTTATTTATTTATTTTTTTCAAAACTTGCCCCATTGCTTCCTGGTGGAAGAGAATATGCCAATATAATGCCCCCTTGAGAGATCGGATGAAAATTTTAATTTTTTGGGTGATCTCGCGAAAAAAGATGACCAAGTACCCGACAAGTCCGAGAGGAGTCTGAGAGGCTAAAAACGTGTCTAAACACAATAAAATGATGAAAAACAAACCTCAAATGGACAAAAACAGGTTCGGGGGTCCAAAACCCTAACAGGACAGCCAATTAGGGTTAAAAAACCCTAATTTTTAGGCTTAAAAGGGGCCCAAGGGGTCACTTTCAAGTCATTTTCACACACCTCCGCTAACAAACTTTGGGATTTGAGCTTTGACCCTCCGACGATATGGAGTAACGACAGCTTCCCCTGCACATTTTGAATCGAGTTCGAACCTACTAGTGGCCACTAGGCATCAGAGCCCCGGTATGTGACCCTTACCTAAGCTTAATTTTTTTATTTAGTGCATTTATTAGGCTTTTAAAGATGAGCTTGCCTCCAGCTCCACTATTATAGCGCTGCTCGACATTTGAAGTGCACTGCTAATTGCATTTTTGTGCCGCAGCGGTGCGATTTAGCGCCGCAGCGGTGCAATTTGGAGTTTAGAAACTCTGTTGCTAGGCTTGGGCTCAACGGTTCGGTTTGATTAAAGTGCGCTGCGGCGGCGCCCTTTTCATGAAAATTATGACGCTGGAGATAAAGTGCACGACGACAGCTCTGTTTAGCTCGATTTAAGGTCCAGGTTCAGAGTTTGAGGAAACTCAAACTATGACGCCTTCACAAACTATGCCGCTGGATGCAAGTTTGGAGCATTGGGCCAGGATTTTTCTAAATTTTTTAACATGCTAACTTTCCTTGATACAGGACGGACCAAGGGAGCTCTACTCTCGAGAGCATTGGTCGTGGGATTTTGCGAGCATCCTATGAGACCTGAGCGACAGAGACCAGGACCGACTAGGAGTTGTTGGTTTATGGCACATTGCGTACGCAACGCCTGTGCACACACACCTAGGGATGCTATCAGCATTGGCTGAGAGGTGGCACAATGAGACATTCTCGTTTCACCTTCCCACTGGTGAGGCGACTGTCACCTTGGAGGACTTCTAGCACATTCTATGATTTCCCATTCATGGCCACCGAGTGATCTATGACATGGAGGAGGGACACGAGTGCTACATCAAAGTCCTTGCTACACAAGACATTATCTATTGCGAGGGTTAGATCGAGCTAGAGAGGTACAAAGTTATAGCACCTCCCTTTCACTGGGCCATTGTAGTGATAATTTCAGGTTTGGTTTCCCCTGACCGACGAGGGTGATATTTCAGTCTAGGTTGGGGATACTGCTTGGAGAGGATGGTCCGAGATAGGCCATTTTGGTTTGCACGGGGACCCATCCTTTTGGCCTCACTCTACAGGGACCTCCACGAGTACGTGTACCTAGATGATAGAGCACTGGGAGTCAGAGTGACTCTTCTTCATGTTTGGGCATGGGAGCACATTTCTGTACTACGTCTATGGTTTGTTTCGATTCTGATGGGGGTAGAGGATGCCCTTGTGGAACTATACAGAGGTGGTGTGTCCTTCACACACAGGCGAGCATGGGATCCCCTACTGGAGGCGGGTCCTGGATGAGATGCTTGTGTTTACTTGGCATCCATACCTTGGTCAGCCCGAATGGGTCGACAATGCTACTCAGCTCTTCTACTGCCGATAGGATCGATACATGCAGAGCCGAGAGCATACGATGATTAAGAGATACCTACCCGGGCACGTACAACATTAGTTTGGAGAGCCCCAGGATCGACCCGACGATGACTATGTAGTCATCTTCACATGCAACATGACACAAATAGCATGGGGGCCTGGAATTCCTACCGCAGATGCGGTTGATAGCTTTTAGCAGTTAGTAGCCTGACTGTGGGCCTATGATTAGGGCTTGGCAGATCCAGGGACCACAGGCCTATAGAGACTGGTTCAGACCTCCTCTTCGATTGACCATTCCAGGTGAGGATCCAGAGGTATGCAGGGTCAGAGGTAGGGGGAGAGGACGAGGACGAGGGCGTGGACCAAGTGTCGAGATTCGACAGGATCCACCATTGGTGCCCCCAGTCCCACTAGGTCAGGGAGATATCCCTATGCAAGATCAACAACAAAATCCACTAGTCCCACTACCACGAGCCGAGGGTGAGGATCAGGTTCATGTTTAGCCACGGGTACAGCCAGTAGGGCAGACAGACGCACGAGATGCCTTGATTTTATAGCTGTAGGTCCAGGTTTAGGCAGTGATAGCAGAGAGGGACTAGGCTAGGGTTGAGAGAGATCAGCTCAAAGTAGAGAAGGATCAGGTTGTGCAGCAGAGATAGATTGCAGAGGTACAGGTGACCACCGAGCTAGGCCACAGACAAAAAATTGAGAGCATGATAGCCTCCTCGTTTCAGGGTATAGTGCCGATGCGATCTTACAGGGAGGCTACCTGAGAGATAGAGTATTACTACCGGGCCTACCATGATACTATACTTAGGGCAGACTGGGTCCCTGAGTACTCAGAGCGGGCCAGCCAGAGACCACCAGAGGGTCACAGTGATAGGGGCGAGGGTAGCATTCACGAAGATCAGGCCTGATCTAGATGATACACACTTTTTGTGCCTTATGGGCTCGTTTTTGATAGCTCAATGGGAGTTTTGTACTAATTGACATATATGTACAGTGATTCAATTTTTTTTTTGGGTACTATGATAGTGACATGATGATATGATATATATATGAGTCAATTTTGATGTGATGAGATGCGTACTTTTATCTATGCATGTATGATTCTTCCTTTATATGTTATGGATGCATTTATTTCTAATGATGTTTATGCAATGATTATGACCTATGATATGATGTGTAATGTTGTTAGCTATATGATGATCTACTTTATGCAAATGTGATATGTGAAATAATTTGATTTATGGTATATGTAATGATGTGAGATGATTTATGGATGGATGTGATATGATGCTATGGTGTTAATGCTTAATGAAATGATTTTATGAGATGCTTTAGAATAATAAATGTTATTATCCTAAATGATGATGTATGTGATGCAATGATATGTTAATGCTAGGTGGTATGCCTAATGGATTAAATGCTTATATGCCTATTGCTTATGATTATGAAATAAATGATTATGGAATGATTTTGTAGATGCTTATGTGATGATTTAGATGGTATTTATGAAATGGTTATATAAATAAATGCTTATGCAATGATTGATATAATGTCATGGGATGCAATGTGATGGGTGAAATGCAATGACATGGATGCACCTATTTATGAAGAATGTTTATGATTACCTATTTATGATGATTGGAATGCAATGCGTATGTTCCCTATATGATATGCTTATGCAATATGCTAATGATTTGTGGATGTAGGATCGATGGCGATGATGGTGATGATAATGGTCAACTATCATAGTACCTTGTTAACGTGATTAGTAAGAAAAGAATTCATTTCAACAAAACACAGGATGACACAAATGCAAATGACGATGATGATGATTACTTGCCGAGGAATTGGGATTTTCAAAGGGCCAAATTTTCTTATGTTTGATAACACACGTGGTATGATGCATCAAGGTATAGACAACTAGGATGGTGTGGTACTTAGTGTGATGGACTTTGACTCAACAATCAGATAGGAGCATTCTTGTTCACACCTGACATACATAAACCTTGCTAGGATGTACTTCAGAAGTTTCAGACACCTCAGACCAAAACATGGAAAGGTAAACCTATCCTTGTAATAGTCAACAAGTTTCCCTAGACCTCTTCCCTACATACCTAACAAAGCAAGTATTCTCCAAGGTTATATTAGAAGAACGTCCAACAAGAACAACAGACGAAAGATAATGATCATTTCCCCATTCCTATTTCTCTAAATCCTTTGTTTTGGGATATCATTGAGACGTCCTTGGAATGAGCGCAAATAAGATAAGTCAATAGATAAAGACCAAGTAAACAAACAAACTAATGCTCTTCAATACCACTAACAGAAAGAGGATGTGTTTTCTAAGGATGATAACCGAAACTTATTGCCAAAAGATAATGCCCATTGTAGGAAGGATTCATCCTAGGACATGTGAGTGGATGGCGGAACGTCATTTCGTTTATAAGGGATGGTTGATATGGGACAAATTCAGATGATGTGTTATCGATATGAAGAGATGAACAATTTTCTTACGCACTTGACTTAGACTTAAGACTTGACGTTTGGAGTTCTACTTGTAATCTGCTAGACTTGTTTCCAATTATTTTACCAAAGGTTTATGCTAGCGATCAGTTTATTATGGATGGTGTTTATTGCGGGTGCAAGTGAGATGAGGTGGATGGATTTTTTCAAATATTTGGATGTTTTTGGAATGTTTTGAGGCTGTTTTTGGAATTTTTTGAGGTTTTCAAATGTTTTGATTTTCGATTTTCCAATGTTTTGGGATTTTCCAAGATTTTGACCAAGAGACTAACCTAAAGACCTATCTTAGGGGTCTTGAGGGCTGATCGACAGATGAGCCTTGCCTAAGTTATACACTCAGAGACCACGTAGTTCGACTTACAACTTGACTGATTTACAGATGATGATATACATGATGAGATGCTAGTTTATTATGATGGACTCCTATAGGACTGACCTAAATGTCTCGGGGGATGATCAAAGATCAACCTTACCTAAGTTCAAGCTTAGAGACGATCTAGTTCAACCAGACTACTTTGTTTTTTAAATTTTTGATATGTTTTGATGTTTTTGGATTTTGGATTTTTTGATGTTTTGGATTTTTTGATGTTTTTGATTTTATGATGTTTTTGGATTTTTTGATTTGAGGACTTTAAGATCATACATGAATCCGATCTGATAAAAGCATGCCCCTAGTGTGATGCAATAGACTACTCCGATAAAGGCAGGACAAACTGACCTTGAGGATGGGCTGAGTAGTACCAGGAGGGATCATGATACAAAAACAGGACCAAGCTATGGTGCGGATGCGAGTGGATGGGTGATGGATGGAGATATGGATGCGATGGATGAGGGAGGCGAAATGGATGGATGATGTTGAACAAGCCATAAGGTCTTGGTGGATGTAAAGTGCTTATTTACACAAGGTGCATGTTTGCCAGGTTTTCACCAAGGTACTTGCCCAAAGTGCCACCGAAGTGGTTTTCACTAGAGGACGATTTTTTTGATCCTTTTTCTATTTTTTTTGGATTTTTTACTTTTTTGATTTTTTTGTTGCCACCAAGATGCCTATTTTCCAGGTTTTCGCCTCAGTAACCATTTTTTTAGGACTTTTATTGATTTTTTTGGATTTTGGATTTTATGCCTTGAAAGAATTAGGCATAAAACTTTTTGAGATGGGAGTTATTCATGGGCTCCTACAGAGGTTCCCCTTCGGGTGTTGATAGCTGATATGCCCCTGATTGATAACTTGCTGTGATGACGAAAGGTCCTAACCAATTAGGTTTGAACTTGCCTTTGCTGCTTGGGTTTGGGACATTCTTTTGATTTTCTTTTAAGACCAGTTCTTTGACTTGGAAAGTCCTGTTTTGATTTTCTTGTTGTAGCTTCGTTTGAGTCTATTTTGATAGACCTGCAAGTGATTTAAAGCATCTATGCGTCTCTCATCTAGTAACTCCAGCTCATTTAGTCTTGAAACTCAATATTCTTCATCCGTGACAAGGTTTTGCAGTGATATTTTGAGGGATGGGAGCTCGATCTCAATGGGGAGTACAACTTTTGATCCGTAGACCAAGGAGAAGGGGGTGGCACCGGTGGGTGTGTGGATGCTAGTTCGATAAGCCCAGAGGGTGGGATTAAGCTGCAGATGCCAGTCACGACCTGCGTCATTGATTGTTTTCTTGAGGATTTTGAGGATGGTTTTATTTGTGGCTTCTACTTGGCCATTGCCTTGGGGATAATACGGGGTGGAGAAGCGATGCTAGATTTTGAATTTCTCGCACAAGTCGCGAACCTCCTAGTTCTTGAATGGTGTCCCATTATTTGAGATGATGGCTTGTAGGACACCGTAATGATAGATGAGATAGTTTAGGATGAATTTTGAGATATGCTTTCTAGTGATATATGTCATGGGTATGGCCTCCACCCACTTTGTTAAATACTCAGTTGCAGTTATGATGAATTTATGGCCATTGGAAGAGGTGGGTGTGATTTTTCCAATGAGATTGAGTCCCCACTGCGAAAAGGGCCATGGTGTGATGATGGGGTGAAGCTCTTGAGCTTAAGCATGGATGAGGTCTTCATGCTGCTAACATTGTAAACACCTTTTAGCATGATCATGTGATTTTCTTTCCATTGTGGGCTAGTAATACCCCATCATCAGGAGTTTCTTGGTGATGGTCATTCCACTCGAGTGTGAGCCACATATACCATTATGAACTTCGGTGTGACCCTATACAAAGATATGTATAGATATTGTGATACCAAGGATCAACCAGACCAATGATTTCACACACATATTCTAATTCTGGTACCTTGAATGTGGGGACGAGAAGATACTCAATTAGAAATTCATACTGTGGCAAGTTATGAGGGATGTCTAATAGTGACCCAATTGTAGCCATGGTGTCAGCTGCTCTGTTGTTGGTTCTTGGAATATGCTCGAATATTATGTCAATGAAGGATTCCTTTAGAGTCTCCACCAATTTCTTGTATGGAGTGAGCTTTTCATCCTTAGTTTGATATTCATTATTTACCTGATTTATGATCAACTGAGAGTCTCCATATACCTTGAGAACTATGATGTTCCATTGTACTGCTATCCTGAGGCCTATAGTCAGAGTCTCGTATTCTGCTATGTTGGTACATGGAAATTCCAATTTGTATGAATTCGGTATGCAATCCCCTTGTGGGGTAATGAAGAAGACACTAGCTCCTGATCCATGTTGTGTGTATGAATCATCGAAGTATAGTTTCCAATGGTCAGTTGCGTTGAGGTTAAAAATGGATTCATCTGGGAATTCTGAGACAAGATGGTTTTCATAATAAATGGGTGCTTCTGCTAGTTGGTCTGCAATAACTTGACCCTTGATGGATTTCCTCTCTACATACTCGATATCATACTCTGAAAATATCATTACCCATTTTTCCATTATGCCTGTGATCATTGCCTTTGATAGTAGATACTCGAGGGTATCAATTTTGGCGATGAGCTTTATCTTGTGTGCCAACATGTAATGTCTGAATTTTTGGGATGCAAACACTACTATGAAGCATGCTTTCTCGATGAAGGAGTAATTTAGCTCGTGATCGACCATTGTCCTATTGATATAGTAGATGGCCCTCTCCGTTATGTTTTCACCATGCTAAGCTAGGAGAGATCAAAGGGCTGCTGCTGTTGCTGACACATATAAGATCAATGGCTTCTTTGGGATGGATGGCATTAAGACTGGCGGTGTCAATAGGTATTCCTTGATTTTGTTAAATGCCTCTTCACACTTTGTATCCAATTTGTATGCTACCCCCTTATGGAGTAGGTGCGAATATGGATTCTGCTTGTCTTCCAGTTGTGCTATGAATCTTCTGATGGATTGGAGTCTGCCTTGGAGGCTTCTCAATTGTTTTAATGTCTTTGGTGCTTCCATCTTGAGGATTTCTTTCACTTTCACCGGATCCACCTCGATACCCCTCATGGAGACTATGTATCCTAGTAATTTACCTGATTGTACGCCGAAGATGCACTTCTTGGGATTTAGTCTAACTTTGTATTCCTCTAGTCTTTCAAAGATAGAACTTAGGGTTGCTATATGATCTTGTCTTTTTCTTGACTTAGCTAGAATGTCGTCGACATAGTCTTCGACTGTTTTATGAATCATATCATGGAATATCAACATCATGGCCCTTTGATAGGTTACTCCTGCATTCTTTAGGCCGAATGGAATCATGTTCTAGCAGTAGGTCCCCCATGGACAAGCAAAAGCTGTCTTATGTTGATCTTCTTTTGCTATCATGATCTTGTTATATCCTGAAAATCTGTCCATTAGTGATAGAATCTCATGTCCTGCCATCATATCTACTATCATGTCGATGTTGGGAAGTGGGAAGTCATCCTTCGGACATGCTTTGCTCAAATACCTAAAGTCTATACAGATTATAATGGCTCTGTCATGCTTTGAAATAGGTACCAAATTTGACACCCATTCTAGATAATCGATTGGTCAGATAAATCCCGCATCTAACAACTTTTTGACTCCATTTTGACTAACAGAGCGATTTGAGGATGCATTTTTTAAAGCTTTTGTTTGACTAGTTTTTCTTTTGGATACATAGCTAAGTGATGGACCATAGTCTCTGGATCAAGCCCTGGCATATTGGCATAACTCCATGTGAAGTTTATTTTCCTTTCTTTTAGGAATGTTTCTAGGAGTTCTTGCTCTTCTGATAATAGTGATTCCACATAGAATGTAATATGCAGGGTCTCCTCTGTTCCTAAGTTGATAAGATTGCATTTTTCGGCCAAGACTGCTGACTTCTCTGGATGAAGAGCTCTTAGAGGAAGACTGAATCCTTCATCCTCAGGTGCCTCAGAGAGGTTTTCACTATTGGATACGTCCTTTATTTTTACTATTTTCTTTTCAGAGAGTGCCACAGTGTGTTTTTCACTCAAAGACTTGGATATGATTCTTAGTTTCTCACTTTTGCAACTGAAGGATTCAATTGTTTCCCTGTAATAGGCATGTGTGTCTAACTCCATTATAAACCCTTCCTTGTGATCTCCATCTGGAATGTTATCCCTCAATCCCATGAATTCTGAGAGCACCTCATCATTTTCAAATGTATTGAGAATTGGTGGTCCTCGTTGGTCATAGTCGATCAGTTGGGGATAGACTAGGAAAATCTCATGATTTTGATGATCAGATTCAAAAGATAAGGTACTAATCATGGAAAGGGCAGTATCCTCAAATAACCTAGGTAGATTGGTCAAGTGATCCTCATCATCGCTACTTATATAGGGCTCAGTTATAAAGCTATGTATGTCTCTACCTATGGATATTGGTGAGTGAACTTGTGCTAGTACTGGCTGAGGAGAAATATTAACTGTTATAACTAGAGGACTTCGGCTATGTATGGTTATTCTCAGAGGGGTACATCCAAGGCCAAGATTTGTTATGGGTCACGTATCTAGCATGATAGGTATTATGAGCCCATTGTCATTTTGTCCCAGTCTTTGGTTTCTGTCAGCCCATTGCAAGCATCATTTGTAGGCCCTTGCTTCTTTCATCCATTGGTAAGTCAGGTGTAGGTATTTCATCTCGATACAACATGTGAGATGGATCTACTTCAATAACCTCTTGACCAAGGTCTCCCTAGCTTGTGAATTCACGATAATCTTTAGGATATGTTTGTGATGTGGAAGCTTGATTTTCTTGCGAACATCCTCGTGATCTAGGAGATTGTGGTAACTCTCCAATCACAAAAGCATTGTTAGGGAGATTGTAGCTTCCACAACCATCCTCTTGGATGATGAGCTTGATGTCAGAGATGGTGGGGATGGTGGGAGTGATGGGTGTCTCTGTTGTAGAAGTGGACGCGAGAGTGGTGGGGTCGATGTATGGTGTGGATGGGCCCTCATCATTTTTTGGCACTTGGGGGATTTTGTAATACTTTGCCTCAAGATTTTTTCAATATGAGAATGGTTCAGGATCTCCATGGATGGAAACCTCTTTCCCATTATGTGTGAATTTCATACATTGGTGGAAAGTTGATGCTACAGCTTTTATCGCATGGATCCATGGGCGTCCCATGAGGATATTGTATGGAAAATCAAGGTCCAAGACCTGACAAGTGGTTTCCATGATCGTTAGCCCTACTTGAATAGGGAGTTTGATTGTGCCCTAAGACACTCTTTCTTGGTCATCATATGCTCTTATTGTGATGCCTTTCCCTTTGTCAATGGAATCTTTTGATATTTTTAACTGCTTGATGAGGCTGGGAGAATAGATGTTCAAACCCGCACCTCCATCCACCAAGACCCTTTTGATTTTGCTTTTATGAACTATGGCTTCCAAGTGAAGTGCATGGTTGTGAGATGGTTGGGCAGGGAAATCCTGGTCAGAGAATGTATGGATATTAGGCGTTATGATATTTCTAACCATAGCTTGGAATTGCTCTGCATCAAGATCTATAGGGATGGTGGACGAGGCTAATGCTTCCTCAAGGATATTTTTATGGGTTGATGATATTTTTAACAACTCCATGATGGAGATGTGTGTTGGTGTTCTTTTGAGTTTCTCTACGATATTGTATCCATTAGATCTAGATGAAGGGATCCTATTTGGTTGACATGACCTTGTAATGGTGACTTTTCTACCTCTTGTGGTGACTCCACAATCTTTGGTAGGGGTTCCCTTGATGGTGATGACCATGCAGTCTTCATTGAGGGAGGCAACGACTATTTCGTATACATGATTTACACTTCCCTTTCCTTTATCCTTGTTATTCCCTTTGTTGCCATGATTCAACATCGGATTCATGTAGATTTTAAGGTCCTGATTTCCTGTAGGTGGTTCTACGTTTATAATTCTTTTGTCGATGAGATCTTGGATGATGTTTTTGCGTCTCATGCAACTATTTGTGGTGTGGCATTTAATTTTTTGGAATTCACATAGTTGATTCTCATTGCACCAAGGAGGTTTGACATCGGGTTCTTGGTAATTCTCGAATGTATGTGCTTTGATGAGCTTTTCGTTGATCAACCTTTTCATGATGTCCTCAAGTGGCTCCCCCAACATAGTTTATTTTCATTTAGGATATGTTTTGCATTGAGGTGGGCCCCTTTGGTCATTGAGGTTATTGATGGTTGGATTGTTATTGGGTTGATGTGTTGTGTGATGAGTTTTTTGATTTTGTGTTTGGGTTTGTTGTGCAGGTGTGTTTTGGCATGGTCCACTAATGCCCACCTTGGCATCTATGACACCATCATTAGTGACATTTTTGTTCCTCGCCCACATGTGAGGTTTATCATTGTAATTGGATGATGGGTGGTTGTTTTGTTGTTTGTGGTATGATGTTGATTCCATGGGTTAAGTCACAAGGGCTCTTTCAATGCTAAGTTCCTTGGAGATCAATTGTTCATATGTGGTGATACCCTGAACCTTGAGATGAAATGCCAAGCAGCTTTCAAGGTTGGCTATGATTGTGCAAAATTGTTGTTCTTTTGGCATGGTCCACTTACTCCGATTGGCCTTGGATCGCCATCATTGAAGGAATGAAGTGAAAGATTCATTCTTTCCTTGTTTTAGAGCCGAGAGTTCTTCGAGACTAACATCCATTGCAATGTTACCTGTGTAGTTCTTAATGAATGCATATGTAATTTATTGGAATGTTCTAATGCCTGAAGGTAAGTGAGAGAACCATTCGATAGCGGGGCCTACCAAGCTTCTAGGAAATAGTCACATCAAATAAGTATCATCATATGCAACCTCCATGCAATGAACCTGGAATTCCCTGATGTGATCTTCATGGTTTCCCATCCCTCGATATTTGTCAAATTTGGGGATTTCAAATCCCTTAGGGAATGGTTTCATTTCCAAGCTCCTATCAAATGGATAGGGACACAAGTTGCTTGGTGTTTTGGTCATTCACCGTGATTGAAGGTCGAGCACTTGTTGTGAGAGAAACCTGAGTTATGTCATCACATCATCTTACAGATCAGGGGGTGGGATGAAGGTGTTTTGGGGTATTGCAATCGTGGTTTGGATGGGTGGGTTGGTCGATGTGTTGTTCGATGGTATGCATATGTTTTTTCGAGCGAGGTAGGCTTCCACCTGCTTTTGTATGAACAACGCTTGTTGTTGATCTTGCTGTTGCTGTTGCGCTAAGGTTTGTGCTTGTTGTTGCGCTTGTTATTGTTCCAACAACTCTTGTTGTTGTGCTTGTTGTTGTTCCCACAACACTTGTTGTTGGGCTACCAGTTCTGCTACTTCTTGCTATTCTTGATATTGCTTTAATGCTTGTTGATATGCTTGCAATTGCGCTACTTGTGCAAGAAGTTATGCTTGTGCTTGCACTTCCTGAGCTTGATATTGAGCTTACGCTTGTGTTGTGTGTGCTTGTGCTTGTGCTTGCGCTTGTGCTTACATGGTTTTTTGTTGCAATAGAAGTTGTGCTTGAGTGGCCCTTTGTGGTTGCAATGCTTGTGTAGCTTGGGCAGCTTGAGCAGATTGTTGTTGTTGTTGTTGCAGTAAAGCTTGGGCTTTTTGCACTTGTTGTGCTTGTAATGTGACTTGTGCAGCTTGAGTAGCTTGTGCAGCTTGTTGTATGACTTTTTGTTTGTGGACTTGTTGGTATCCTCTTTGGAAGGTAGCTTGCAATGTTGCATCGTATTGGTTTGATGTGGTGAATGTTGGTGGTGGTGGCGGTGGTGGTGGATTCAGAATGGCGTTCATGGTGGTGGTGAATGGTGATGTTGTGTTGATTATTTGATTAGTGGATGGTGGTGTTGGTGTGGTAAGTGGCATCGTTGATGTGATTGGCCCTTGGGAGACCATGCTTTGTGATGATGTGGGGTTGTTTGATGATGTTGCCATTGATTGTGTGTTTGTCATTTGTTGTTTCGATATTAACGACAAATTTTGGGCATTAGGTGTAATGCTTTGGTTGATGGTTGGGATGTTGTTTTGATTGATGTTTGGTAAAGGGAGAAGTCCTAAACCAAGAAGTGGTGTTGATGATAATGGTAGTGGTGGGATAGGTGGAAATGTAAGGGGTGTTAGTTTTTGCATGGTGTCGAATATGCCCCCTGGTCCGAACATATCCCCCTCTTCTTGTGGATTTGTGAGAAGAGATGTTTGTGGTGCTTCGTGGAAAAATGTTGATGATGGGTCATAGTGTAAGGTGAGAGGAACATTTTTGTGCAATGGATTTTGGGGGATTTTTTGTTCCAATGTGGTGTTTGCATCCAATTTTTGATTATTAACAAGGGGATGTGATTGAAGAGCATTGAGAAATGTGTTTCCCTTGTTAACGTTGGGTTGGGTTGGGTTGGAGCAAATGATGTTATGAGTTGCAGGATATTTTGCTTGACATTTTGGGATGGGGGTGTAGATGAAATGGGGATGGTGGATGAGATTGGTGGAAAAGATGTCTCTACTATAGTACTCACATCAAAGTTAGAAGGCAACTTGGCCCCTTGTTTTTCTAGTTCAAGCATGTACAACGAAGGGTTAAGTCTCATCATGATGTTGATGATTCTATGGTTGTTTAGATTTTGGAGCATTTCTATCATTTCTTCGTGAGACATTCCAAAAGTGAGGTCCTCTCCTTGGCTTTCTTCTTGTGGATTTTTTGATGATGAGAGGGTCAACGAATTACTTGATTCGGCATGATTCATTTCTACATTTGTTTGGCTAAGATCGCTTGAAGCGGGTGTTTCTTTGTTGGCTTCCATACTCTTCTTGTATTGAGATCTAGTAAGAACCATAAAACAAGGATCAATCTTCGAGAATATGGGAGATGAATCTCTTTAATTCCTTGGGTTGATCTTTATCTTATGCCTCAAAGTAGAAATTTCTAGGATGCTTTTAGGATCAAAGGTGATAATGATGATGTTTAAGGATGGATGTTATGGATGTTTTTGGATTTTGATAAATCTTGAATGAAATGCTAGGCTTTTTTAGGACTTTGGATTTTGATTTTTGATTTTGATTTTTGTATTTGAGGTTTTTTCCTTAATCTTGATTTGGATTTGCTTTTGATTTTGAACAAAAAGACCCTAAGATGTTGGATGATGATCTAAGGGATAACTTTGTTCAAAGGATGATGATTTGGATATGTGTGAAGAGAAGGATGCATCTAGCCACACCTACCCAAACAAGATGATTGTTTCACTAAGTATATGAAGAAGGATTCATCTACATACACTAAGCTAGACAAGATGATTTTTGATAACTTTGACTAAGTATATGCAAAAGGATGTATCTACACATACCTAGCCAAAGGTGTTTTGATAAATGTTTTCAAGGACTTGGTCTCAATGATTTTGATTTTTCCACAAAGCCTAGCACTTAAGGATGATTTCAAGATTTTCAAAAGGTGATTTATGAGATGATGTTTTTTTATTTGGGGGATGGATGAAAAGATTTTGATATGTTTTGATCCTAAAAGGAACCTAAAAGGAACACTTTGTTTGCCTAGATCTAGGTATTGAAGAGCATGCAAATGCTTCCTAAATACCTTTGTAACCAAGGATTGATTTCATTTGAACATTCAATTTCAATGATTTTTTGCTTTGGGATGGTGAGTCTTCAACACATATGAAAGTTCATTTTGCTTAGCTTTGCTTAATGTCTTTATTTTACCAAAAACACTATCTTTGATTAAAGTTTCAAACTAAGATGTCCAATGTCTTAATTTCTTAGATTCTGGAAAAACACATGAAATAAAAACTAGAAAACAAAAGATAAATAAATCATAAACCAAAAGAACGTGCTAAAAAGTTGAATTCTCCCTTTTATTGTCTCCTAGCGTCGCAACTCGTGAAGGCGTCGCTGTTTTTCTCTCCTAGTGGTGCTCTTATAGTGCCACTTACCAGTCAACAACACTCTGTGTCGAGACAGAGAGCACGATTGTGTCACAATTTTTCCCAGCATCGAAGTTTATGTCTAGCGTCGCTCTTTTCAAAAATTAAAAAAAAACCTGCAAGTCAACGAGTCCAACAACGCTATTAAAAATTTGAATATTTTTGGCGGGATGAGCCTAGCGGCGCAGTTTTTGTTTCTAGTGGCGCAATATAGCGACGTTGACGAGCCCACGATGCTAAAATAGCGACACTGACGTGCCCGCGGTGCTGAAACAATGACGCTGATGAGCCCGTGTTGGAATTTTCTGTGTGAAGAAAAATGCAGAAATTTCAAGAGAAAGTTAGAATTAATGCTATCCAACCCTCCTTCTAGCACCAAATGTGCGAACCCAAGCCTTGGTACCTACAAAACAACATGAGTAAACAAGTTAAAGAAGGAAATTCAAGCCAAAACGAAGATTCCCCATGAAATCCATTTGTAAACTCAAATTAGGAAGAAAATATTGAAGAACACAAAGCAAATGACAAAAACAAGATAAAATCCTAATTATAAAAGCAAACACTTGATCCCATGGGGGTATTGGTGCCAATTTGATGTGAAAATTGGCCCTTTCCCAATTCCTATGATTGCAAGCTTTGAATGTTGAAGAGATTGATCCACTTTTGATGATTAATGGTGAGAGCTCCAAGCCAAAAATCTGCAATAACCTAGCTAAGAACTCAATATTGATGAATGGAAATGGCTAAGTATTTTAGCATGGTAACTTTGGTTGGATTGTGGATGATAAAATGAGGATATGAGCCTTTCATTTATAGGATTTCAAGATGGATGAAAGTCCAAATTTGAGCAATGTGGGACTAACTTTCATCCAATGACATGGTGCCACTTGTCAAGCTATGAATGGATGATGGTTGTGCAAGATTTGGGGTTTGTGCCAATAAATGCCACTATTTGAAATTCAAATTTGTTGAAATGACATGTAAGAGGGAAGGGAAAATGCAATAAATGCCACTTGGCTCAAGGCAAAGGACATGTAAGATTAATTTATTGCCTTGTTGGATGTACATGTTGACTTGGAATTTTTGAATTCAAATTGAGAGAATATTCCAAAAGATGCCATGTGAGGGAAAATAGGGATTTAATAAATGAATTAAATCTATTTTCATGTGCAACTTGCATTATCTAGAGGATGTGACATGAGATTAGATTAAATTAATCAAGGGTTAATTAATTTAACATGAGATTTGATGATGTGACTTATTTGACTTAGATTTATGGATTTATTTAAATCAAATAAGAGGGGAATATGATAAGAGGCTAATTAAATAAATATTTTGATTTATTTAATTAAAAGGGATGATGTTAGATTAAATCAAAAAAGGTTTTAATATATTTAATTTAATGGATAGACTTTAGAGATTTAATCAAATAAATTGATTATTTAATTAAATAGGGATAATTAGATTAGATGGGTTGATTTAATTAACAGAAGGAATTGACTCAATCAGATAAAATGATTTATTTAATTAAGATACAAATATTGATGAATTTAATTAGATAGGGGAATTTGATTAAATGGTTAGACCGAGGGATGATTTAGGAAGAAACGATGTTAGTAAGTTAGGATCAGATGCACAATGTGAATCAGTATATTTTGCGTGTCTACAAGGAGCAATATCAAAATCTGTCTTGTGATAACAACAATGATATTTGAGATAGCATGGCAATCATAAGAGGGCAGTGATAGTTGTCAATCACAAAGCAAGGATGAGGTTTCAAAACAAGTCTGTGATGAACCTTAACAAGTGTGAAAAAATGCCATTCTTTGAAAACCTTATGAGCAGATCAACTTCAAAAGGTAATCCATTATATTCATCATGATGCCAAAGTTTTATAGTGGTGCTTTGTCAAAGTGTTTGAAGCTAATGCAGAGGTTACCATGAGTGTTTAACAACATGAGGAGGTATCAATAAAAGAGAAGTATGGTGCTCTTAAAAGAAATGTCAAATGCAGGAGTTTTTTCACAGTGACAAACCCACTTTGGGGTTATGTTTTCAAAGAAATTCTACAAAAAGGAATTGCATTTGCAAAAACCAATTTAGATGCTCACTGAAAAAAACACATTTTGCGACAAATTGAATTTTTTCATTATGCTCACACTGTGCAGTGGAATTGAATTATTTTTTGACAAAATATGAAGTTGCTTTGAAATAAAAAATACCCATTTGGGTTCACCATGAAAATATGATATAGAAATGACAAATGGAGAATTTCTAACATGATTCAAAAAATGAAAGCCATTTCAAGTATTATGACAGGTTGTGGCTAAGCAAACCTCTATTTTGCAAAATATGGAAAACCCACCTAGGGTTTCCAAGTTCAAAACAACATTGCTACAAATTATAGAAAATATAGTGCATTTACAAAACCCGTTTGCATTTCTACAAGAAAATCTAAATTTCTTCAGGAAAAAGAGAAACCCACTTGGGTTCTGTTGAAAAGCAGTTGTAGATTCATAGATATATATACTATAGGAAACCCAAAACAGGGGTATTACAAAATGGAGAAAAGGAAATACAAAAATTGTGAATACATTAAGAGAAACCCTATTTCATTCTTTCCATGGCTGCAACTAAAAATCAATGTGTTCTTCACAATCATGAAATACATTGTTGTTTTTAGATTTAACTTCTAAAATTCTGAAGAAAACCAGTCTTTATTTATTCTTAAAAGATGAAGGCTTGAAACGAGATCTGTTTACCCATAAATCAGAATAAATGGAGTCGATTGAATGCTTACCTAGAGTTTTTGTATGATTTTTGCAATATTCAAGGCTTTGTCTCTCCACATAAAACTTCACTTAGAGCTTTTCATGGGGGCTGAATGGAGAAGTAACAATAGAAAGGGGAAAAATGAAACAAAATGATTAGAGATATACTATAGGTCATGGCTTGTTTGCTCAAAATGGCATCCAAAAGGTGTGGAAAAATATAGTTTTTGTGTGAGAAAACCAACTTACTTGCTATTACATGCTTTTTTTCATTAGAAATTTTCAAAAAATCAACAAAATCGGCCAAGGATAGCACCATTTTCTGTGTTTTCTCCAAACCCCCATGACTACATGGAGTGTTCTAGATTTTCTTCTCCAACAAAATGATGTCTTTTTCCTCATGGTCGGTATCTTTGTTGATTAGGGTTTGACCTTGTTTGAGTGCCAATGGGATTTTTTATCCCATATTTTAAAATCAAAACATGTGGTAAATGCAATGGGGGCCGAAAAAATGCCCATTCACTTAGGCATTTTATGCCTTAGGGATTTTTTCCCTTTATTTCAACTTATGCTAAGCCCTCAACATGCAATATGGAATGTTCCATGCAACAAATATGACATGCCTTTGATTTTTTTACCCCAACATCACATGACCTGGAATATGCTTTCCAAGGGGTTTGGAGGTTGACATTTTGACCAGGTATGTGGAGACTATGATTCCTTTGCAAACATGTGTTTTGCCATGTGTGATCAAGAATGCAGAATGAGGTAGGTTGATGGTCAAGTTCCTTTGAAAATTTTGAGGACTTTTAAGATATGATATTATATGTTACTTTTGTTTTCAGTTTTTGAAAATATCATGTAAGTGATTTGAAAATCACTTTTAGTTTTCTTTTAAATGAAAATGTAATACATATTTTTGGTGGGGTCCCTTATCTTGTGCTTAATTGTAAAGTGACTTGTTAAGTGATGTTTTATGAATCACTTAAACAAGGTCATTATCTTTAATGTTTTTAAAATCCACGTGTTTTCAAAAACACACATACTGCATGATGGAGAATGTGGTCAAATCTTGTATGAGGACCAATGATGACTTGCAAAAATGAGAAATGTGTGAGATGCTATTTTGACTAATTTTGGTGGAAAGGAGGCTAGTTGGAGGCATTTTTTTGTCACATTTTTGGGGTAATTATTGAATTGGCCTAATTTTTCTTCATGTGGAGGACATTTTGGAGAGTTCTAGAAGGTTCTTTCTGGCCTTTTCTATTTTATCCGACCAGAATCTTCTAGAAACACTTGTGTGAGAGGTTTTGGTTTGAGTATGTTCATTTTGAACATTGGAGGGAGTTCTTTCTTTTCCAGCAGGAGGATAACTTTATTTTCTTGGAGTTATTTTCATGGAGCTGTATTGTAACTCAGACATACCTATTATAAAGTAAGCACTTTGAATTAATAAATTGGAGCATTTTTTATCTTCTCTCTTCATGTTTCATGGTATGCCATTAATGGCTGATTAGTTTGTTTTTGTGAAAATTCATCTTTCCTTGCAAACTTGTCTCATGTTCTTGCATCCATTTAACATAAAATGTATGTTTATAGGTTATAAGTTGTGTTGTTTAGTGGTGTTATTGACTGTGAAAATCTATTTTCCTTTTGAAAGCACTTTTACAGACCTCCTTATAAATTATCAATGTAAACTACATTGGAAAGTGAGTTGTGTGAATCAAGCTTTGAGATATTAATTTGAATGTGTAAGGCTATTAATAGGTCTAGGTTGTTTTGGTGCATCACCTTAGGTTCTTTTCAACGTTAGGTTTATTTTATGAAAATTCTTACCCTTATCTCAGAGATTAAGTAGTTAGGTGACATCAAATAGGGAATCTGACCCCATAATATGGAGGTCTACTTTCGAACAGGTTACCCACAACCTAAAAGTAGTCCCATGTTAGTCCAAATTTGCTAAGTTCACTCAAGGCTTAGCAAACAAAGTGCAGATTTGGGAACCTAACAGTAACAAGGAGAGAAAAATAAAGAAAAGAGTTAGACAATGAGAATTAGCATGAGTGCTCAAGAGAGTCAATAACCATCATGAATGAATGAGTTTGAATGGATAAAATGGAGGAAAGACATCATTTTTAGTTGATCAAGGGTTGATAAAAGATGTTACATTTGTAACCAACCATAAAAATAACTCCTATAGATTCTAGGGGCAAGAATCTTGTTAGGATGACAACACAATGTTTGGATGACCACATGGTGTGTGTGTGTCCCCCAAAAAAATTCCTCCACTGACACAAAATACAAGACTATGTGGAAGGAATGGGATGACAGTGGTGGGTTTTGTATCATTGGACTTATAATTTGTAAAGTGAGGGTAAGTAAATGGGAAATTTGCTTAGGGCGAAAATTTATGCCATTACACAAATAACTATAATCATATTTTAAATGTATAAATACATAAAAAACTTTTCCTACATGCTTATACTCAAAGGAACCAATTCCTCCATTCAGGAATTTCCTTGGGAATGTACATTTAATATCTCAAGGATACATTAGACTACACAATTTGAAATATCATGTTACCACAACCACTTCAAAATTTTCTAAAGTTCAAAGGGTGGGAGATTTAAACTCACACATTGAATCTTACACAAAAATTATGTGGGAATTGCTTCCCTATGATGTGGTTATTACAACAATATTTCTAAATAATTTGGAGGAAATTTCCTTCTATTGGTATTATAAAATTCTTGAGGCATTGATCCACACTTTTTGATTGGTCATGAGTGATTTTTTCATAGGTTTTGATATGAACAAACTATTCAAAACATGAATTTGTGAATTCACAAGCATAGAGAAAGATGTAAATGAATTTGTGGAATATTTAAATACATGATGAAGGAATGTCACTTACTTTTCTACTAATATTTTTAATGTGGACCATTTAGAGTTGTGTGGAATCTTATTACATACCATCAATAGGAATATGTGAGAGGAAGCCCAAAAAAATCCCAATAAATCATACAAAAAGACTCTTGAGAGCACTATAAGGATAGATCAACTTGCAATCATTATTGGAAACAGAGAGTACAATAATGTAAGGTTGGTAACATAAAATAATTTCAACAATATTCCCTCAACACAAAAACCTGATAGCCCCTCAACACAAAAAATCCAATAGCCCCTCAACACAAAAAAATCAATATCCCCTAAACAAAAAAAAATCCTTAAAAGGAATCATAATTCTACATAGATGGGGTCACAAACATTCTCTCACAAAAAATAATAATATAAGGGATACATCAACTATGACAAGAGAAATCATCCTATCCAAATAATCAAAATTTTAAAGGTGTGGAGTATCCTTGCAATAATAACATTTGTTTCCAAGGGATAACTAATAGTAGGGAAATTGTTAATTTAAAGATATAATAAGTATGGATCATATTGTCACCCTATTACCCTAACTTGAGTATTTTTATGTCATTATATAAGGGGTCACAATATAAATGTGTTATAATTACAAAAAAGCATCTTAAAATTTCCCAAGGAATAACGATAATTTTTCATGGAAACAATATTACAACTATGTGTTAAAGTACATAAGCAAGATAATAATTATCAACATACCTTTGATCAAAATTTTTTAATCCTTCTGGAAATGGATAGAGACCAATAAATTTACACTATCTAAGGACTAGAAAAACTAAACTCGACTCATAGTGATTGAATTTTTCTCATATGTTAAAAATCCTCAAAAAATTTCCCACTTATAAGAATTCTCTTCTTGATGCTTTAGATTTAGGCCATTTATTGCAAACTACTCCAAGAAAACCACTTTGTCTCCACATTTTATTTCATAAAACTAGTTGTATATATGATGTAATAGCTAGTAAGGGTGAACTTTCTCCTAACCTATATGTCTATTTTTATAGTTATTATATTAAATGTGGCATGGTTGATGATGGGGATATAATTAACATAGTCTCTTTCTCTCTTGCCACAAATGATCTCACCATGAATAAGCTCTCGAATATGGTGCATATGGATCTCGATGTGCTTGGTCCACTGATGATGGACCAGATTGTGAGAGATTTGAATCGCACTCTGGTTGTCATAATAGATGATTGTGGGCTTCTAAAAGGGAAAGAAAAACTCAGTGATTTTTTTTTTGTAAAGCTAGATGTCCTTAGTATTTGTTTTAATCACTCCTCGATACTTAGCCTTTGTATATGAAAGAGCTATAGTAGGATGCTTCTTTCTCGACCACCAAAATATACCAAAACCAAGGGAGAAGCAATTCCTTGAAGTAGACAAGTGTGATCTTGAGAATCACCTACCTAATTCGAATATGTGTGTCCCACCAAGTCAAAATTCACACCCACTACATAATGAATCCCATAATTGTGAGTACCCATTATGTAGTGAAGAATCTGCTTAGTTGCTTTCTAGTGTAACTCATGTGGCTCCTACATGAATCAAGAGAACATGCCTACTACATATGAAATTTCAAGCCTCATATGAGTCAAATAGATGAGACTACCAACAAGTTGTCGATGCAAAGTTCCATCAACCAAGGGTGAAGAACACTTAGCCTCAAGTTTGACCCCTAACAGAAATGGAGTCGATGCAAACTTATAATCAACCATGTGAAACCTCTGGAGCATGTCAAGTGCATACTTAGACTGTGTAAGAGTGATACCTAAAGAACACTGAGTGATCTCAATCCCTAAGAAGTATTGCAACAAGCCCTAGTCTAACATCAATAAAATGATTGAATGAAGGGTAGTTCTCACTACCTGAATGGTGGATGAGGGACTTCTTGTGATGATAAAATCATCGATGTAGAGAACTAGGAAGGTGTACATATCATCCTACTACAATATGTAGACATTAGGATCAGAATGGCATTGAGTGAACCCAATTGTCAAAAAGGAGTCCATCTTGGCGTACCAAGCCTGAGGGGCCTGTTTGAGGCCACATAAAGACTTTTGAAGATGACACACAAGTGAGGGATCCTGAACGAATCCTTGTGGCTAATACATGTATGTCTCCTCTTGAAGATCATCATGAAGAAAATCACTTTTCACATCCATCCGATGAACATCCCATCTATGTGCTACAACTATGGAAATAACAAGCTGGCTGAAATTCATTTTTGTGACTAGTGCAAAAGTCTCAAAGTAGCCAACTCTTGGAACTTGGGAGAATCCCTTGGCAACCAAGTAAGACTTATGCTTTTCAACTGACCCATTTTTTGCATATTTGTTTTGATAGACCCACTTGCATCAAACAACTTTCCTTCCCTTAGGAAGTGGGAGAAGATCCCAAGTGTGGTTCCTCTCCAAGAAATTGAACTCTTCTTGCATTGCTACATCCCACTTGGGAACACCAAAAGATTCCTAAAAATTTTATGGATCGAAAGCTGAAGCAAGGAAGACATGTGGAGCATCCTGAAACTATGATCTTGTTCTTCTATGATCTAAAGGATCCCCTACCTAATCACCTACTAACTACAGTGTCTAACGAGCCCAAAGAGGCCCTATGATTGGAGGAGGAGAATCTACAAGAGAATCATCATCCTATGAAGATGAACTATGTGCATCCTCATGATTACTATCATCATCTAAAGTGGAGGAAGAAGACTCCTCATCATGATCTAAAGTATTATGAACCTTTGAAGAACTATCGTCATGATATAAGGACTCCAAATTGATGGTGGTAGGAGAAATGTTGAGAGAAGGACTATAAGTACTCTCTTCAAATTGAACAATCCTCTCAATGAAAAAATCATGTGTGGTAGGATGAAGAAGCTTGTACCTTTTGACATCATCTGGTTAACCAAAATAATGCAATGCTTGCTCTGTGGATCCATAGCCTTGCATTTCTCTGTTGGATTGTGGGGCCATGCACTAGATCCAAACACTTGAAAGTGCTTAACTGATGGTTTCTGACCTGTCCAAGCTTGAAAATGAGTTATCCCCTTCATAGCTTTGTGGGGAACATGGTTTTGGATATAACACACACAATGAATAGATTCTTCCTAGAAAGGTGGTGCCAAAGACTTGGAGTGAATCATTCAATTAACCATATCTTTCAAGGATTTATTTTTTATATATAGCCCCATTCTACTGAGGAATATAGGGGACTATATGTTGTAAATCAATGCCCTTTGAAGCACAATACTACACAAACTTGTGGTTGACATATTACCCCCATTCAAAACTTTGATATATTTTCCAATTTATTTCTTTGTAAAATCCTTATACTCAAAGAATGAATCAAAGAATTCAAACTTTTGTTTGAGAAATTACACAATGGTGGACCTGGAGAAATCATCAATGAATGTCAAAACATATCGGGCTCTACTGAAAGATGGTTGTGGAAATGGCCCTACCAAATCACTATGTACCAAATCCAAAAATGTGAGGCTCTCCAAGCTTTATCTTTGTCAAACTTCTCTTTAGGATGCTTTCCAAGAATGCAACCATGAAATTTTTTTTTAGAAAAGAATATTGTAGGAAATCCTATAACCATGTCCTATTTGCTGGGCTGTAGCAATTAGCCGTAATTCAAGTGGCCAAATTGCTGATGCCACAAATTACTCACATCATCTATATGAGCGAGTAAAATAATTGAAGAAGGATTGAGAATAAAGTGAGAGAAAAAATAAAGCCGAGATTGATGATCTTCTCTCACAACTGCAGCTATAGAGTCATTCTACATCTCACAAATCACCATTGAATCTAGAGAAAACTCACCTCTCTTGCCTATACTTGTGTGAGTGATTTAGTTGATTGATATGATATTAGTTGATAATGAGGGCACACAAAGAACATCTTGAAATGTGACATCCTCCATATCAACAGACCCTCTCCCACACACCTCAAATGGAGTGTCATCACCCATCAAAATGGAAGGCATAGAACATGGCTCCATAGGTTCAAGCTCATCCTCAGTTGAGTGCATGTGGTATGAAGCACCTAAATCAAGAACTCATGTGGATGGTGGAGAAGCAACTGCTACAAGGGCCTTTCCCTTTGCTTTCCCCTTGATGTTGTCTTTGGCCTTGTGAGAACCCTCTTCTAAAATTTGTTTGATAGAATTAGGAACATTGATATTATTCTTCTCAAGAATGTGTCAAATGATCAAATTGTTTCTTCAAACATCTGTGCTCATCATGAACAGGTTTCTTATAATAGGCACATTTGAACATCTCTTTCTTAGGATTTTCACCTTTTGAAAATGAGGTCTCATTTCTTTCTTTTAGAGTAGCTGAATTCTGATTCTTCTCTTTTTTGTTCTTTTGTTTCTTATCCTTATTACTACTTTGTCCTCTTTGTTCATTTGTTCCAAGATTGAAATCCAGTGCATGTGACTTAGAAGACTTAAGAGTGCCCATCTGAATTAGCTTATCTTTCTCCTATGTGAGAGAAGTAGCAAAATCATCCAAATATGGCATCTTAAATTGAGACCGAAGTGCATCTTTAGTAGCATAGAAGGTAGAAACAAACACTAAATATTCAAAACTTATCTTTGAGAGAATACTTAGAATCAATTGTTCATCTTTCTTATCAATGACACATTTTTGTTGTTGTAGCCTTAGTGATTTCATTTTGGTGAAGAAATCCTAAATTATGTTAAAGTTTCCTGGATTTAAATTTATTACTTCATTCTCCAACATATGACCCCTCATAGAATGTTGTGTGCCAAAAAGAGATTCTAGCTTTTTCTATATTTCATTTGGATTATTCAAAGATTTAATATGAAAGAGTAAATTAGGAGTTACAAACACACATAATTCTCCATATGCTTTATCACATTTGTTAAACCACTTAGGCTTTTCTTCA
>VDFB02378934.1:20000-22563 GCA_007258455.2 Sequoia sempervirens | reverse complement strand
AATCCACCTTCAATCTCTTTTAAGAATGTTGTCTTAAGCTATACTACATAGTATGCATATAAAGCAAGTCCTTCGTACCTACCATTGTTCCAAACCACCACTCATTTCCTTGCTTAAAATGTTGCCTCCATAAGCACAATAGCATGTTTTAAAATCATGGTTGTCAGTGATTGACCATTAAGGTCACCACTTTCATCAAGATACAATGATATTTTTGTCTTCAAACTCAAGGCATTATGCAAGATAACATTGTGGAATTCTGTTTGTTGTGTAATGTGATTTGATTTTCTTGCACATTTACTGCTTTGCTAACTTCCTTTAAGACTGGGTATTGCACCCTCAGCTGCAATCTCAAACATCTCACTCACTATCACTTGAAGATTCCTTTCATGAGCATCCTTCTCTAAAATCAAACTATGCCCTATAGACTGCCTACTTACTATAGGGGACTCATTGTTTCATGGTATTGTAGTTCTTAAGATCCTTCAACCTTATTGACACTACTTCACAGTCCACAAGGTATTATTCACTATTTTCCCATCTTTGGTGAGTCTCAAAACACTGCTCAAACATGCAATCCACTACCTCCATTATACAATATTAATGGCTAAGAAGAAAACATTGAACCTATGATTACCACTGTTACTTCATTTGGGCAGTCATTCCCTGATTGCATTTGCCTTGTCTAACACTACCAAAAGCATTTGAAAAACCCTTAAGGTCAGCAAGGGGGTAAGGAAACTCACTGTTAAAATATCCTCTTCACTATGCAAGTTTTGAGCTTTATTATCTTGTCACTTCTTAGCCTCTTTTTGACTGTCACATCTCAAGTGACTGTCATTCTTCTTACCGTAGATTGCATTTACAAATGTCACTAAGCTACATAGTGTGCTTGTTATTGGCTACAATCTTTAGATTGCAAGATTTTGTTATTACCTACAATGTCTCAATCTTTCTAGTATTGCAACCTTACTAATCCGCTATAGTTATTGTTTATGTTTCTACTGAGGCCTAGGGTTTGTACCCTAATCATGATCTTACAAATGCTTCTTGGTATTTTAAAACAACCTTTAAATCTTTGGGTTTAAAATTAGTTGTCTCTATTGTATTGTGGTATGATCTTGATTGTATCCTAGAGGTGTGGGAAGCTTGTGGGTTTGATCATTAAGGTATGTAAACCTAATCAAGGAAATGTATCCTATATAGCATGGGTCTTTCTTTAATACTTTCCATAATGGTTATTAGCAGATCACATTATTATAGTTTGTGGTAACCTAAGATTGCATTCAAGTATGTAACAAACTTGGTTTGTAGTTTAAGCTATACACTTTTAAGTAACATTCATAAGGTTTAGAAAATCTTGATCACTCTCTAGAATAGCCCATTAAACATGGGTTGTGTTTGAATGCACTACATAATTGATATAACACAACCACTCTGCATATCAACCAGAGTTATAGGCTCTTTATTGCAGCAAGAGGTAATCACTCTTCGATCATGCTATAATTACATCCTATCCTGTTAAACTTGAGACAACCCGAATGCACCCAATGATGATTATTGACACCTACATTATACAACCTGAATTAACTACATTATATGAGTGCCTCCATTTCTATCACAACATGTTTTCACATTAAACTCTAAGTCATACATGAATGAATCTCTATATTTGTTATGGTAGCACAATCCATATATGACTAATGCTATGGATCAAGCATAATTACAAATACAAGAATTTTTCTTTCCTTGGTTGTGATCTTATGGTGATTCCACAAAACAAAATCTGGACATGAAATTTTCAAAACCCTAAACCTCTAAAAATGAAATCTGATGAGATGTTGCTTTAAAATATGATTTTCAAATCTAGAACAACAAATATGACTTCACAAATGAATTCAAAAAGACAATGACTACCCTCAACGTGGGTTTATATCTCTAATTTTTTTATTTTTTCCAAGAAATCATCCTTAGTTCTCCACAAACTGTCTCAAGTAGAGAAAATTCGCAAGTATAGAAAAACACTATCGCAATAAATCAGTGAACTCACTTTTCTTTATGTCGGCCACAATTTGATTTTTTTCTTATTTTTCATGTTTGTCAAAATTTCGACGAAACTGATAGTCGAAATTTCAACGAAACCCAGGTTCATCGAAATTTTGACGAGCGTTGGGGATAAACTTTTAAAATTTTAAAAATTACACATCAAATTTTACAAGCACCTGACAATATATCAAATTATACATATTTTGTTAGAAATTTTCGTCAGATTTTGCAGTCAAATGAGTTAGTGTGCATATGCTACTTTAGTTACCTTCTAGTTTTTCTTGTTTTGATAGGCCTTGTCTTACTGATGTTTTCCAAAATATTGTCTTAAAATATCCATTCCAAGGAGATAAAATCTCTATTAAACCTCTAACATAGGTTTTCCCTCTTTAATTTTTCAGTAATCCCCTTTCAGTCTTTTCTTTTCACTGTCATCTATGCAAAATCTACCCTTCATTAGGTTCTTGTTGCTCCTAACTATACCATCCTTTGTTTCATGGGACTATCAAAAGAAAAA
>VDFB02378934.1:0-15000 GCA_007258455.2 Sequoia sempervirens | reverse complement strand
AAGGCTCAGGACACAGATCAGGAGAGCTTGGATCGGGACATGGATCCACACATCTTGGATTAGGAGAGGGATCATGACATGGATCAAGGGAGAGATCAAGCCATGGATGGAGGGAGAGATCGGGCCAAAGATCTAATGATTCTATTCATACTAGATATCCCTCTCTTTGAGATGTTTTACATACATTTTTACAGTATTATGGTTTGAGATCAGATTATTATGCTGGAGACACTTTTTATGATTTACATCACATTACATACATTTATGTTTTATGGTATACACAAGTGTTATGATTTACATCACATTCATACATTACTATGGTTTGAACACCTATTTTTTATACACATTATTATGGTTTGAACACTTGTTACATCGTGCAAATTATTATGGTTTTATTTATTTAGCACGTTTGTACCTTTATTTAAATTTATTATGGTTTGAACACTTTTTGTACATCTATTTACATCGTGAAATAAAAAATTTGGACTATCTAATGGTTGCTATTTGTAAATTTAAAAAGATGGATGTACAATTAATTATAGAAATGAATTTTTCTTTAAATAGGTCAAGAAATAGAAATAATTTGAATGCAAATATGTAAGTTCTAGGTCAACTGAACTAAGAGATTCAATGCTATTTAAGTGGAACATAAAAATGCAATTGGAAATAGATGATAAGGAATTCTTAGCTCTAAATGTTCATTTTTAAAGTCACTCTAGGTTAAATGTAAATTGTGCATATATCATGCTATATGAACTTAAGAATTCCATATAATCTAATACACATGAATTTGAATGTGCATGTAAAGAATTCAAACTAGATGATGAGCTATACTTGTGTCTAGTTGAATGTAAATGAAATAAAATTTATTCAAGTGAAATTAAGAATTACATATAATCTAATACACATGAATTTGATTGTGCATGCAAAGAAAGTGATCTAGATGATGATCTATAAGTGGAGTTGAATGTAAATGAAATCAAATCTATTCTTGAACTTAAGAATTCCATGGAAAATTTATGCAATTGGAAATTGATAAAATCTCACTATGCACATAATATAAGTATCTAGATCTTCCCATGACAACTATATATTAAAAAGTGATCAATCCACATAATTACCAAAGATCCCATTGTACATATGGTCTCAAGCTATGCATGGTAAACAACTATTGTGGCCAAAATATAGCTATCTCAAGCATCCCAAACACCATCACTATGATTCACTACAATGAATATTCCAATGCACCAAGGTGAACAAGAAATACTAATCCAAGAGAACCCATACAAGAACATTCACAAAATGATACAAGTAAGTAACATACCAAAGGTTATAGAAAATCATGGTTGCTACTCTAAATGAAAGAAAATAAATTACAATGCCTATAGATCTTGGATAATATAATAAAATATTGAATGTCACATTAGTAACATAAAAAAAATAAAAAACTAGAGATCCAACATGTAGATTCTTCACCACTCAAACACCAAATCAACTAGAACCAATTTGTCACAAAATTACAATAAAGTAATCATAGTTTAGGAACCCAATAAGAAAAACTAGAAAAAAATTATAATATAAAGAGCATACCAACACTTTCACATTTAAGAACCTGCTAGGAAAAACCTTCTAAAACCTTCTAAAACCACATGATCCCAACATAAACACTTCATATGGTATTCAACATAGCTAAGTTAGTGTTTACTCATGTGACTAGGGGACCAAAAGAAGACTTCCAACATGAACACTCTCACACAATATATATTTATAGAGTAAAATAACACAACCACCATGTCATAGGGTAGTTAAATACTAATGTAACTGATTTCATTTGTTGAATCTTAGATCATATATACATGCAATTTACAAAACCTAGTGGCTTTTAAAAAGTTCACATTTTTCCTAAATTCCTTTAAATCATCTATTCCACTTGTATTTTTATGTTTGACATGGAATTGTTAAGTTCACTTTCAAATCTTTGATTTCATTTGTTCAAATCCACTTATATGAGCTAGATCATATATATGCACAATTTACAAAACCTAGTTTATGTTCCAATTTTGCATTTAAATTTATGTTCCATGGAATTCTTAAGTTCAAGAATAGGAAAAATTTGAACTTTTTAATTTAGTCACTAGGTTTTGGAAATTGCATATATATGATCTAAGATTCAACAAATGAAATAGAAGATTCAAGTGAACTTAAAAGAAATCCATGTCCAACATAAAAATGAAATTGGAAATAGATGATTTAAAGGAATTTAGGAAAAATGTTTGAAAAAAAATTTAAAGTCACTAGGTTTTGTATCAAGCATATATGATCTAACATACATATTTAAGTGGAGTTTCAAATGTAAATTATAAAATCAAAGATTATTGAACTAAATTAATAATTCCACATGGAACTTGAATTTAAATACAATTCCAGAAATAAATGACCAAGCCTTTGAAAAAAACTCATTCTAAATCATGTCACATATCCAATCAATATAGATATAGATAGATCTATAAAAAATTTGAGTGTATATATATATATATATATTTGGTCATACATGTACATATATCCAAAAAACAACTTAAACTTCCTGGTACATATAATATGGATCCTCTCTATCTTTAATTATCTCTAAAATCTCTTCATGATCTTCAATAGGCAACCTCCACTTTTGTTTGGCACGTCCTCTTTTAGGTAAAGTTTCTAAATTTATTTTTGTTGCTATAACTAAGTGACTGTAATGTAGAACCTTTTGTCCTGGCATATAATCAACAAATATAATACCATTTTTATCTATCTTTATTTGTTGATAATATGTGTCTTCAATAACAACTGATCCAATGGGATACTCGTGTCCATCACCATCTGTCATCGATTCCACCAATTTGATTTTTGGTTGTGTACATCTTAGTAGATAATAATCTACACTGTCCACATTGTCAGGATCTGCAACAAGAACGAAAATATCTCCTGTACACACACCATGTAAAGTTTACAAAAATTGTACAAATATATTTTTAATATATAAATTTATATATAAACATGCTTGAAACTTACTTACTTAGAATATATTTAAATCAATTTAAAGTTAATTAATTTCCATACCTGTAACAACTAAATTAGATACACGCTCGTAATCAGCTGAATATAGAGGATCGTAGACATCAACATTGTCATCTTCATCAAAAGGAGGCATTGATATTAATTGTTTCATTTCCCATCGTCAAACATACCCATCTCTAATATTCTCACATTGAACAATATTTACATTTTCCTCAATGAAATCAACACAAAAACATGATTTTTCTCTCACATAATTAATTGCATAAGGCCTGCTACTTCTCGTTGTCATGATTTGATGTAGACTTCTAATACCATGAATTTTTTGACGATTATAAGGATTTGATCGATCAATATCTGTAAATTAAAAACATCCACTAGTGATTATTTTAAGTGAATATATATATATATAATTCAAATTTGAAAATTCAATTAAATCATGTACACAAACTTTGAAATTCAAATTTTTAACAAATTTTGAATAGATGTACCTGCAACTTCCCAAAAATACCGTGTGTTGTATGTTGAGTCACGAACGGAAAAATGACTTATGCACAAGTTTTAAGATCCTCACACCTCACAATTATCACACTTGGAAAGTGAGTATGCAGCGGCTCTTTTGGTCAAAGGGATTGTGGTCAACATTGAATGAACAACAACCTCACTTGACTAGAGAATATGAGAAGTTCCAACACAGAATCAAATGTGAGGAAGCAATGGGGTTGATTTCCCTACATGTTTCCAAATCACTTTTCTTCCACATCGAGGGGTGTGCAACTTCTAAAGATGTATGGGATAAATTGAAATATTTGTTTGGGTTAGTTAGTGATGTGGAAAACACTAGGAGAACAGGGCAAGGGCTTGCAGATTTTGAAATGGCTTTCCCATCAACATTTGGGTGCAGATTCGGATGTTTTTAAAGAGGTTCAATTTTGGGGTGCTTGGGAAGAATAGTATAGAAGAGTCATGCATCTTTATGTTTATCCAAGGTGAAGGTTCTCATTGCTTTGCACTGACCCAGCTCCTTTCAGCTACTGCATGGGACAGTTAGGGAAGCAAGTTTATCATGCCCTCTTTTGAGACTGTGAAAAGGTTAACAACAAGAGGATCCGAAGCCTTTAAATGCAATTAAGACTGGTCTGGGGTTGGAGTCAGACATGCAGAGGAAGGAAGCACCAAAGGGAAGGCTCAGGGTTTGGACAAAGTGATTGCCTCACCAAAGAAGCACCAAGAGGCGGCAATTTGGTTTGTTAATGAGAATTAATGTTCTAGAAAGAATACATAGATGAAAGCGGTCACCAGGGATCATAATATCACTCTTCGCTTCCACCAAATCCTCTTCCTTCCGCATAAAGAGAGTCATCATTTTGCGTTTCTCCCGATCTGACCAAACTCCGGCTCAAAAGCTGGGACATAAACTACCCAGAGGTTTGGCGACGCTTTCTGCAAAACCGATGCGCTCATTCGCATGGTTCGCCTGGGGAGACTGGAAGGACACGCTGCACCGCCAGTTCCGCACGCCGCCGCTTGAACCGTGCCGGTGCGGCATCATCTGGCTGCCGCCGACCGCAGCTTCCCATCTCGACCCTGCTGGGTAGCTTTGATCGCGCTCAGATCGAGCACGGGGATTGGGATTGCGGTCAAACGCTTCGCCGCCTGCCTCGGGAGGACAGATGGAGAACGATGGGGTTCGTCATCGTCGCGTCGCGCGCCTTCTGCATGCGGGATGATGATCGATTCATGACTCAGTTAAGGCGTTTGTTCTCATGATGGTTGTGGTGGCTGGGTGGAATTGGCTCTTCTTAGTATGTTACCACCTTCCTCTTCTGATTCTTCACAGTTGAAATTTGTTTCAACACAGCACCTGATGCATCCACCTCTTCAAATTTTTTGTATCTAGATGGTTTTGTGTTAGGTCTTTCTGATTTGTCTCTTCATTTCTCCACATGTCATGAGGATCTTCTTGAGGGGACCACCCTTCTTTATCGGGGGGCTATATAGTCTCTGATTTTGATCTTGTTTTGTATCTTGTGATGGTTGTAGTTCTTGGGAGGTATTGATGTTGAGACCTTCAAACATCACTCTTCCATCATTTGATCCTTTCTGCATTTCATCTCTTTATTGGAGAGGGTTTTTCTTCCCACTAGGTTTTCCCCTTTGCTCCATTTGTGGGAGATTAGTTGCATTCTTTTTCATTTTTTTATGGGTACCTAAAATGGCCATGTAGTCAGGACCCATCATTGCATCATCATTGCATTATCATTTCCTCCCTAAGTTGCACTTATGGGAACATGTTGGTGTAATTAATATTTAATTACAATTGCATAAGTTTACTTAGGCATATTAGTTAATTAATTCCTAGGTTGCATTCACTAGGCAATTAGTTATATTGGGGTCATCTGTGTTCACATGTTTGCATAGGAAACAAAATTCTTCTAGAAATATCATCTAGAACTTATCTTATCATTTCATCATTTCCTAGGTAGTTAGCTAGTTGTCACATGTTAGATCAAGACACATGTCAACATCATAATGCATACTACATTTCACTCTTGCCTATTTATACAAGGAATTTGTGCATTATTTTAAATCTCATTATAGAATCTCAATTTGCATGCCTAAGTTGCAACACTTTATTGTGTGGGTGATATTCTTCTAGTTTAAGGTCCTCTGAAGTCTGTAGCTTCATAGGGTTATTGTGCATCCATAATTTCTACATGGTATCAGAGCTTTTCCATTGAAGACTCATCTCAAGATCATAAAGTTTGGCTAAGGAGATTCACATTGCAGGTTTGAAGGTTTTCATTGAAGGCTAGTTGGCTCCACCTAGCGACCTGCTGATTTTTGGTGCAAATTGAGTCCTCTTCGACCTCACCATTGCACTCAAAAGGCCTCAAAAACCTAGGATCGCTTGCCAAATCGTCAAATTCAGAGACTTTTTCCCGGGAGCCATCAAAGGTATTTTTCAACTAGGGTTTTCCATCCATACCATACGGATCGTATGGTCTGCAAAAAAATCATTTCCTATCAGTTGTACTCTGTGGCAATTTTTTTTTATTTTTACAAGCTATTTTATTTTTTGGGCTATTATTCTATAGTTTTGGAAAAAAAAATCATTTTGAGCGGCATAATATTTATAAGGTTTGATTACAATATTTTGCAGGCATATTTATTCTTGGTCAACATAAAAAAAGGGTTTAATATTATACTTTTTGTGGATATTGTTTCATATTTCCAGCTTAAAAATTGGGGTTTCAATTTTTTAATTGCATATTGCAATATTAAAAAATATTTAAAAATCCCCTTGTCAACTTTTTTGGAAGTCTTCGCAGATTTTTTGCAGGGGTGTCGGCCTATCTTGTCAACCTGACTTGTCACCTCGATTGGGCCCTCCACTCTTTGTCTACCAAGATCCTCTTCTGGCCCGTGCTCTCATTGATGGTGTCCATCCACTTTCTGCCAGCCACCGGCCCCACTCATCAGCCCCAACTCCTAGATCGTGGTCTCATCAAGGATTGTGGGCTCCACTCTCTCCGGTGGAACCACTAGTCTTTGCCACCCACCAGCCACTCTGTCGCCGCCTGGGCCGGCGAACCTCTTTTTTAAACTGCCAACACAACCCGCAATCATATTAGTGATGAAGGGCTACTTTTTTTTTCTCTAGGGGCCATCTTCTTGAGCCTAGTTAGTCTATTAGACCCTAAAAGGGCAGAAATCTTTCGAGGAGCATATCTTTTCACTATGGTATAAAAAATTGGCAAACGAGATATCATTGGAAAGGAATTGAATAGCACTATACAGTGGTGCAATCTATTTTCTAGATTACACTTCCCATTTACCCTATATAAGGCCAAAAACTGTATGTCGAGCTTTTGTTACTTGTAACTTTCAGCCTGTTCAACCAAAATCATTTAAATATTAAATATAGATGTACTTAACAATAAGGAATAACATATTATAACCTTATAAGCAGATCTTATTACATGAGAAATTCTGGACCAAATTATCAGATTAATATGCATACATTTTGCTCATCGGATTGGACAAAACTGACAATAATTAATGTTGGCATCAATGACAATACATTAAAGGGTTCCTTCTTCATTCTTTCAATAATCTCCCCCTTTTTCATTGATGGAAAAAAGTGCCAAAAATGAATCTCCAAAAATTAAAACGTACACCACCAAAAACTTCAAGCATACATGATCTCCCCTTTTAAGCATCATGTCCTAGAAACATCAAAAACATCTCTTGTCATTTTTCCAACTTTTTCAGTACCAAACTTCTACCCAATTCTTCTCCCCCTTTGACATCAAGGACAAAGGGTGTGTTGGTAGTTCACACATATAATCTCTAAACTTGGTGTATATGTATAGAGAGACAACTGAAATGTACTGACTCCCCCTTAGGGAGTTAACCCAAGAAAAGGATCCGATCATATGTACAAAGAGAAACAAAAAGTTGTTGGTGTAATTAATATTTAGTTACACTTGCATAAGTTTACTTAGGAATATTAGTTAATTAATTCATAGGTTGCATTCACTAGGTGTAATACTCCCATGTTGATTGGCTCATTAGATACTTTTGATACTTTTGATACTGTGGACACTCTGTGATATTCTGAGTGGTGGATTTATATTTGATCGTGTGTGGTTCCTTGGTTAATTTGTTTACTGCTCTTACGTTATGTGTGTAGCAATTGATGATATATTATGCATACATGATTTGATTTGATTTATTGTGTAATGATAAGTTCTTAAATTTATATGCATTAATGGCATTATGTTTACGCTGACATGTTAGTATTTTATGGTGGAAGGACGGAGTAGTACCACTTGCTTGCGAGTGCCCTATTACCCCGCTATTTCCTTTCACCAGGTGTTTTCAATGGAGATTATATGTTACTTGACGTTTAATTGTTTGCAGGGATTGCAGGATTAAAAGTCTCGACTCCACCTGCTTCGGCAGGACAGGGCGAGCACAAATTAAACGGGTACGATGTGGTTAAAAAGGAGTTGTAAGGAAGGGTTTCCCGACCCCAGGTCCATCATTCGTATGAGTTTATTGAGTTATATGTTGATCCGATTTTGTCTTGTTACTTCGATTATTTTGAGTTAGATGATTGAATTAATTTATTATATTGGTGATGGTTAATTTAATTATTTTAGAATTAAAAATTATGAGTTAAGAAGTATTGAGGTTTAGTCATGTTTTAATTGAAAGTTAATTATTAATAAACATTTGTTTTAAATCAAATTAACTGGTAGTAATTTTTAAAACGAAAGGAATCGTTGTTAAAAAGTAAATTAATAAATAACTGTAACTTGTTGGTAGTAATTTAAATAAATAAATAAATACATGGGTAATAATTAATTTAAGCGGGAGTTCTTATGGAAGAAAATTAGTTATTTCGTAAATCTTCCATGGGAACGGAAGAGAAAGTGTTGGGCGGTTGTAAAGATATTCTTTATATGGGAAGGAAAAACCTTGGAGAGGGGGCTGGAAAATTTATTTTGGGAAAAGAGCTGTAAGAAAGAGGTTCGGCGTGTGAAGAGGGAGAAACGCGTCTGTGGAAAGATCTTCTCCAACCGAAGGACGCCAGGTTCCCTCCAAGCTCTGTGTTTAAATTCTTTATACTCTTGATTTATTTTATAAGGTTTGGCTGTACTGTTGAGGAATGTAATCTCTGGATGAGTAGAAATTCTGAAATCAAAATTTTATGTCAAATTTTCCGTAACCCTTAGGAAAAATATTGTCCCGAGTTATGCAAACAAGTTATTGAAAATTTGTGAATGCCATATAGATTTATCGTTTTCCAAACCAGAATCTTGAATTTTAATTGTCCAAAACAATTATCGGGGATTGGGGTAAAATGGGGTTTTACTTCGTTTTTATTTGGTAATTACAGCCTTATAGGTTAAATTCTTTCAAACTTTTCTGGAAAACAGTTCTTACATTTGTGTGGTATAGGTAATCGGGTTTACTTTACCCTGTGTATGTTTTGCGGGGTTGTAATGCCATGTGTTTTATTGGTAATTTTATTGTATGAAACCCATTCACTTTGAATAAATATTTATATTATTTTAAATCGATATTGGACGGTTGTATTTGATTTGTTCTTTTCTATTTGGTAACCAATAATGTATTGAGGAGTAAATCGTGAAGTTTTCCGTTGTTAAAATTCTGGTATGTGGATTTTGGAATATTGCACTAGACGCCAGCTTAAATACTCTGCATTTGATATTTATTTTGTTTCCCGTCCTCCTTAGCGAGTGTTTGCAGCAACCATATTAGGAGTTTGGAGTCTCGAGTTTTCCACAGTAGTTTGCACATAGTAAATCCTTTATTTAGAAACCGTAATCCTGGAATGTCTGTCTTTCTTCTCGCGCTTGTGCCTTTGCCTCAGTCCAGGCGTCTGTGTGCTAGGGAGAGACAAGGTCGGCGACGACCAGATTTTCCCCGTCCTCCACTTCCTGCGACTGTGTACATAGTTTCCCGTGACTTTCATTGTATAGTGCGCTCTTATTGGTTCTTCCCTATGCAGAGTAATCGATATTGATATCTCCCGGCGGCGGCGTGTGTTAAATTCTCTGTCCATTCCTTAGTAGGGTGTACAGTGGCGTCTGCTCTATCTTTGTCGTACCATGTGTTCGCTGGATAGATGTGTGTCTAAGAGTGCGATAGGAAATACAGCGGTTGGTTTCAGGTGTTACGTTACTGTATAGTGATCTATTTTGTCCCTTTTTGTTATTATTCGAAAGCTGCATGAATCTTATGGTGCCAGTTTATATATATTCGTGTTCATTGTTAGGATTCCGCTGAGTAGGGCATTGTCAGTTGTTCTTTCATTTGAATAATATGCAATGGTCCTAAGTGTGAAAATAGTAATGTGTTTGGTAATTATCTGCGCCGTCCGTCCTTCTTCTGCAGGGAGTTCGCAGTGTGCTAGAGTCTGTATTCCTTAAGTTCTGCATTGGTGTATTAAAATCTTAGACGTCAATTTCGGGGCGTGTATGTTAACTGCTGTGCGTCAACTCTTCCTGTTGTTCTTTTTGGTGCAGTGTATAGCGGTGTCTGTCCTTTATCTTCGCCGAAGTGTAAGTTCGTTGGATAACTGTGTTCTGCCTAATATTCCTCTCGCTTTTCTTTTCGTGACACCATGTGCGTTGAGAATTTACTGAGTTTTGTTCTCTCTTTTGCGCCCGTATTCTTACGGAGATAAATGTTTTAATTTCGAACTGTGTAACTACCAGTTGGCTGAATTTGTAAGGTACATATTAGCTATTAACAATTTGAATGCCAAATTTTGGGGCGAACGTGATAATTGTGCCGTGTGATATGACTAATTCTTATGGAATTAATACGGTGGTTCGTTCCTTTGAAATTCGATAGGCAATAGTTTTAAGTCATAGACCACTAATCAGGTATACAATTATAATTACATTTATCCGCATAGATATATATATATATGTATTTGGGTTAAGTTAATATTTAGATTGAAGTTAGTATATTTATATATATACATGCGTAGATTTTATATATGTAAATTGTAATTTACTTGTAGGGCAGTTTTAATTTGATAATAAAAGATAGATTACAATAGTGTTACTCATTGAATAATGTTCCTTTAAGTATATATATAGTCATTGGGTTAATTTAATGTTTTTACTAAAACCAATGTAAATGCTTTGTATATTTTTATATATGTGTGGATTATATATGTATGAATTGTACTTTGTTTTAGGTTAGTTTTAATTTGATAATTTGAGAAGATAGTTATAATTGTTTTATTTCATTGAGTAGAGCATTTCTTTTAAATAAATGTAACGTTGAGACATAGCATTAAATTAAACGTCTAAATTAAATGGAATTTCGTGTTTTATTGTTTATGAGTTCTTTTGAGTTATATCATTTCATGAATGATGGGAATTTTCTTTTACTGGGGAAACCTTAGAAGTGTGTCATTTTGGTTAGGAACCTAAGTGATTCTAGAGGTGGAATAAGGTGGTTGCCTTTGATTTTGCTTTGAATTTAGACTTGAGATGTTTATGGTTGGTTATACGTATGGATTGTACCGAATTGTGGAAGTGATTCCTTGCAGTTGGTGAGATGGTCATGCCTCACGTTTGATTGTTCTTTGATGTAATTATTTTGTCTTGTACAATCCTTGTTGTTATTGTGATGTGATTGAATGATTAGAGGGAGTGGCTCTGAGTGGGTGGTCGGCGCACAAAGGGGCGCCAGGATAGCCCTCGTCAGAGTGAAAGTAATAAGTGATAATTTAAATAATTAACTAGGATTGGGTAGTAACACACTAAAAAGATAATTATTGCCTCATCCGCCTTTGAATGCTACCACAGACTAAAGGGGATTGAGAAGGTCGTGGTTGGCATGTTCGTTGCCTTGTCTTCTCGAAGGGTAACGGATCCGCATGAGCAACCCTATGGGGCGGTTCCTTGAAATAGGTAGCCTGGATAACCGTAGATGGAGGCGGTTCCTAGTGCTTGGTTGCCTGGATAATCCGTCAGTAGATGGAGGCGGTACCTTGCAATAGGTAGCCTGGAGAATCCATGTTAAGCCATGCGATGACACTTCCCTCTAACATTCATATTTATGTTGTCTTTTGGAAATCCTCTGGAATCGGTCATTTGCTTCATATTGATGGTTCATATTGTTGTTCGAATTTGAATGCTTTTATGTGTTGTGTAATTTCGTTTTGTTGATTGTGAGTTTATGTTTTGTTGGTCGGGAACCTCTTCCTTCGCAACTCCTAGCACGGGGGTGGTCGGGTGGATCGTGTTCCATACCCCGTTGGGATCTTCTCTTTTATGCAGGTTCATTTTGCGGTGTATAGTTGCAGTTTCAGTGGATTATTGTTCGTGGGTTCCAAATCTATGCATTTATGTGGTTCTTTTTAATGATGTATCATTCCCACCTAGTTGGGAAGGTCTTGTATAATTTTGCACATGGTGCTATTGTAATGTAATTATATGATGATGAAATGTATTGTATTTGTAACCTCGGTCTTGAGGAGAATTCATAAATGATGTTGTAACTTTGGTTATCATTTTATCATGTTTCCTATTTGGTTGTTACTGATGTAATTGTTATTATGACTGGACGAAATTATGAGTTAGTTAAGTATATTAAGTAACGACCTCGTGTTCCTCAAAGGATTAAGTTATGCAATTTGATTTATGTTTATGTTATGTTAATTACTACTGTCTTCTATAAAAAAAATTGGTTGCATTTTACTTAATTCCTTTGGGGTTGCGTGGCAGGGCGTTACAACTTGGTATCAGAGCCAGGTTGCTAATGCTGGGTTCCTTGGGTAGTTGGTGTCCGTTAGGCAACCGTTGTGCTAGCTTTGATCTTACATACTATAACTATGTGCAGGATCATGCCTCGAGCTAGAGGTCGTGGCCGTGGCCGTGGAAGAGGCCGAGGTGGTGGTCAAATAGGCAGTCATCATAGTCCATCCCCACCGAGTCTCCATGGTTCGGGACATGAGGAAAACTCAAATCCTCAAAGCAATCCACCAGTTGGTGACTAGAATCAGGGGCAGCCTGGTTTGGATGGTCAGTTGCAACATCTTCTAGGAGAACTCCTGGATCGTTTGGGACCTAGGACTCAGGAAGAGTCACAGATCGAAAGAGAGAGAGAAAGGTCTCCAAGGCACAGGGATGTTCCAGCAGATGAGGATGCAGTAATAGCAGGGCATATGAGGGATTGTTGAGAGCTCACCCTCCTACCTCTGATGGCTCGGGAGGAGGCTTAGAAGCAGAAACCTGGTTGATAGATTTGGATCGTTGCTTCACAATGCACCCATTTGGTAGCAATACCAAGGCTCGGTGTGTAGTAATGCATTTGCGAGGTTTCACCTCTACTTGGTGGAGGTTAGAAGAGCAAAAGTTGCACCTGGATATCAGTGTGGTTACACGGGAATTGTTCCTGGATAGGTTCAGGGCTCGGTTTCTCTCCGATCACTGGAGGCAGCGCAAAGCCAATGAGTTCCATGATCTTAAGCAGATGTCTATGTCCGTTGAGCAGTATGAGCGGCGGTTCTATGAACTCAAGCAATATGCTGGGATTAATCACGATGAGGGGTTGCTTGTTCAGCATTTCGTTCAGGGTCTAAATGCACGTATTAGTGGTGGAGTAAGGGTCTTCGAGCCAAAGACAATGGAGGTGGCAGTGGAAAAAGCTCGGTTGGTAGAGGAAAACCTGGCTATGGCCCTTGGAGGGCATGTTGGAGTTTAGATTGGCAGTGCTCCGGCACCAGGCACAGGTTCTAGAGGTGGGCAGTCTCAGTATTCAAGGTCTTCTAGGAACATATAGATGCCATCTAAGGGTGGTTCACACCAGCAGCAGTCTCAGCCCAAGCAGAATAAATCGCAGTCTCAGCAGAGGAACTGGTCTCAGGGCAGGAAGGTTCATAGTTGGCAGTGAGATAAACCTGATCGTTCTATGCAGCCTGCACAAAGTGTACAGTCAACACCATCTAGAGGTAGCTTTCAGTAGTCAAATGCATCTTTTAGGGTTAGAGGCTTTGGTAGAGGAACAGGTTGTTTCTCGTGTGGGCAGCAGGGGCATATTGCCAGACAGTGTCCACAGAAGCCTACTACAGAATTTAATCAGAGGCCAGCCGTTTCAGAGCCTACAGTGGGTGATGCAGGGAGATCTCATCGGGTTTTTGCAGCAGTAGATAATCGACAGGTTGAGCATCAGGGTACTGTGATCGAAACATCAGGTGTGTTGAAGGGTACTAAAGTCTCCATACTTTTTGATTCTGGTGCTTCTAATTCGTTTATATCTCCTTCTGTTATGAAGCGATGTGGTTTGGTGGCATCTAGGCAAGGCATGGCTTGGCAGGTTGAGCTAGCCTCAGGGTCGAAGATTCATGTAGAAGAGTTTGTTCGGGGTTGTAAGTTAGATTTGGGAGCCTTTTCAACTCAGGTGGACCTTCGGATCTTACCCTTGGGCTCATATGATATAGTCTTGGGAATTGATTGGTTGTGTTCACATCGTGCTTTATTGGATTGTCGCCGTAAGACAGTGCGGTGTATCGATGATTCTGGAAAGGAGGTGGAGGTCGTGGACACTCAGAGGCCTATTTCTTTGCGGTTGATCTCTGCCATGCAGTTAAAAAAGTTGTTTCGTTAGGGTTGTTAGCTCTTTGCAGTAGCAGTGCATGATCTTGAGACTGATGATAGTTGAGAGAAATCATTGGATGATTATCCTCTTCTTAAGGGGTTTGCTGATGTGTTTCCGAGTGAGATTCCTGGAATGCCGCCTAAGCAGGATGTAGATTTTCGGATAGACCTAGTACCTGGAGCTGAGCCTATTTCTCGGGCTCCGTACCGAATGACCACACAAGAACTTCAGGAACTCTGTCTTCAGTTGGAAGAGCTGATAGCAAAAGGGTTTATCCATCCGAGTGTCTCTCCATGGGGAGCACCTGTGATTTTCGTGAAGAAGAAGGATGGTTCTCTCTGCCTATGCATTGATTATAGACAGTTGAACAAAGTAACAGTGAAGAATCGTTATCCCCTGCCCAGAATAGATGATCTTTTCGATCAGATAAGAGGGGCAAAGATATTTTCCAAGATTGACCTGAAGTCCGGATATCACCAGTTGAGGATTGCAAAGCAGGATATTCATAAAACTGCATTTCACACTCGATACGGACATTATGAGTTTACAGTGATGCCGTTCGGGTTGACAAATGCACCTTCGGTATTCATGAGTTTGATGAATGGGGTGTTCAGGACCTTTTTAGATAGATTTTTTGTTGTGTTCCTCGATGATATTTTGATCTACTCTAGGTCTATAGAGGAACATGAGGAACATCTCAAGCAGGTTTTACAATGTTTGAGGGAAAACCAGTTATACGCCAATTTGGAAAAATGTGATTTCTACAAGACAAAAGTTCAGTATCTTGGCCAC